>JBBPRS010000122.1:0-57350 GCA_038093155.1 Boletus huronensis | reverse complement strand
CGTCCTCTCCCCTCAGTTCACCAAGGGCTAGCTCCCTTGCTATTCCCAGTCTTAGTTAGGTGTTGGTTTGGTTTGCCCTAGGCTTAGATCAGCCCTTTGGAGCCATTTCACGTGGAATGGACCCTTACTGTCACACTTATACCTACCCCCTCGACTCCTGTCCCACCTGTCGCTCCACCTCCTCAGCATTCCCACCCACCCCTGCATCTTGGGCCTCCCAACCCTCCCCACCCCCGACCCCCTAGAAAGTCTACAGCGTAGCTTTGACGCTAGTACTGGGGTAATGTTACAATTCATTGGTACCCCCCATCTTTTCTCCTTCCACCCCTCTCGCGAGCTCCTCGACCACCCTGATGACCCGTCTTCCCATCGCTAAGATTCTCTTAGACCCAGCCATCATTCTTCCTCACATCCCCATGGCCACGTCACCCCCTTAGCCACATCACCCTTGTCCACATCATCCCTTGTCCACATCATCCCTTGTCCACATCATCCCTTGTCCACGTCATCCCTGGCCACGTCACCCTTAGGCCACATCACCCTAGCCGTGTCACCCCTTGTACCCCTTGCCCACGGGCTATGCATGGTTCTCTTCTAATTCCCCTTCGCCCATGTAAGCCTCCCTCTTTAGTCCTTCATCTCCGAGATCCCTTGACCCCAATCCCTTCCCCCTTATGTCTTGTTACTATACTTGTCCTCGCCCTCAACCCTTGCCCTTGACCCTCAGTCTCCCCTTTGCCCAGGTGGCAGTGTTACCTTAGTCTATATAAACCCCTGCCCCCTTCTCTCCGATTCCCTAGCTTAGTCTTACTTGATTCTCCCTACGACTCCCCGCTCCCAGTACTAAGCCCCAAGCGTACTTGTTGTACTATACTTGGAATCCTACACTCCCGCTTCCCTCTTTAAAGTCCCTGTCCTACTTCCGAGTGGACGCTGAATACGACCGTCACCTCGACTTTCATCTTCCACTTGCTCTCATCCTTGAACTTGTTTTCGAGCTAGTATTCAACACTTGAAGCTCAGCTATCAACTGTTCCCAAGTTTCCGCAAGCCAGCGGATCAGTGACTCTTTGTCCTTGACTTTTGTTATCAAGTCTACGCTCATCCCTACCTGGGTTGATTGTAACAGGAGATCTGGCATAGGTCAAAGAGAAGAAAGACAATGTAACAAAGCAATGCAAATTGACTACAATTCCTACAATTTGGACCACAATTCCTACAATTCGACTCCTGTAGTTTCTTGTAATGCTTATGTCTCAGGCCCATGGCTCACCAAGTAGTAGCGAATATTATCTGTTATGTTATCATACACGTCTTACTAATCTACCCCTTGGGAGGGTTCGCCGGGTTCCGGGAGGCTACCCCTTCCGAGCTTCTCGGCTCGCCTCCCGGCTCGCCACCCCTGCGAATGACCAATCTGCCGCTTATTCGACATGCAACGTTGAACGTTGAACTACGAAGGCACAAATACGAGTGTTCCAGGAAAGAGATGGAGCGGTCCACAAAGGTAGCGCAGTGGCTATAGCAATAGACCTGACATCGGCGGTACTGAGAATCTGCGATTCAGTGAGCTGGGACCCAGTGGATACATCAAAAGTTGTCGTTGGCTGCAGCGAAATTTTACTTGCCCCATGCAAGCGGAGTGTTTGGGTAGAACGAGGGTGTAGTTATCTTGATTGTGGTGAGGTGGTCACCGTGGCTGCCGAAGATGCGGACGGACTCGAGCTCGCAGGCAGTGGCGATGATTTCGCCATTCGGAGAGAACTTGATTCTTGTATGGACCAACGAGTCTCTGGTCTGTCACGATGCTCCATACGCTCGTCCCAACAGTTCTGGTCGCAAACCCGGGGAGACTGTAGCCACTGGACATCTCTGCCCTCCATGTCGGTGACCTTTTCATGCAGCCTTCTCTGACCTGTGGTCCCTTGACACAGAAATAGTGTTCAACTTCAATTTCGTTTGTTTGCTGACATCTTGACCGTCTGTAGTTAACTCCGCCATCGTCGAATTCCATCCGCACTCCCGCTCACAAAATGCATTCGCATCAGGGTGGAATACGACTGCCCACACCGCGTCCGAGCGACCGCTGTCAACCACTATCGTATGGTCTTGCCGAATTGTCAGCGTTGTCACGCTCACTCCTCAGAACTGCTATACGCCAGTCTTCGTTGACGACGTCCTCACCAATGGTACACAGTCGTCGGTTTCGAAGCGTCAAGAAGAAGAAAAAGAAGTGTTTCAGTTTGCTCGTGGTCCGTAATGTTGCCTCAAACATGCCTCCTTGTTGATATGGATCCGTTAACGCAATGCCTCGTATCCTCGGCGCCTACTCCTATCCAGTATACTCTGGCAAATATCTCCTTCGTCATCAGGGGCACCCTGGGACTTGTGATCCCTCGTCACATCTTGGCTGCATCACTCGGTTTACGATGAGTGCACAACCCGCATTCCCAGGACATTGATCGTCATGACGCTTACTGGAGGCAAGGGGAGAACGTGCGTGTCCCTTCCCTTATCTGATTCTCGCGTCTCTCACATCTTGCTGAACACCTCGGCATTCATCTAACCGTGACACCCTCTTTGAGCACCCCCACCCAGAAAAGTAAAATGGTCTTGTATATGGTTATATCCATGTCGCGCGCTATCCATGACGGAATAGCCTTGGAATGAGTAAAGTCCGGAGCATACGAAGCGTGATTCGCAAACCGCCACCTCCTTTTTTTTACACATTTCATCGCCTCATGCTACGATATGCGTTCTAACATGCACCAAATTAATCCAGGATTCAACACGCGGCGGTCTCGTCGTGATATGTAGCAGCAGCCGATCTTCGACATTTTGGGAAACCTAGACCGATATGAATGAAGTATCTGAAATGTTTCGGTGGGAAGAGGACGGCGTTAACTGTCAAGACATGAATACCATTAAAGGACAGTAGAGATATAACGACGATCGACTTCGATGTGACTCGTGGTCGTATTGATTGATACAATACGACACCTATCATTGTATCAACTCCAAATTGCAGACGCAATGACGACGATGTATCTCATTTCCGCCACATCATGTCCACCACGCTCCCCCCCCCATTGAACAGCACACGCCAAGGCTGTGGCGGCCGCTGCGGTCACCCATCCCCTCTCCTGCACACTTTCTTCCACCCCTTGTACGTACCCTCCAACACCGCCCTTAACACCGATGTCTCGGATGCTCCAGATAGCAACGGATATCCCGCTAACACATTTCCAGCCATTCCAGGCTCATCGCCCTCCCCGAATTCCGCACAGCACCAACTGTTTGGATGGCAGAAACAAATCCATCGGGGTTGGCATCGTAGTCCTTGTTCCCCTTGCACCCCCACAGGAATTCATCAACACCACCAGCACGCCAAAGTCCCTCGGCACGCCCCGCATCCTCGCGGCATGTTCTACAAACGCGGCATCGGGCTGGGCACCACCGGAGTTGGACCCGAGTGTCGCGTTGAGCATGGGATTTTACGATGGCGGCCATATTTGGTAGAGTCTGTGGAACACACCGCCCAATTTTGTTTTGCTGTCGGGGTGGCGATGCACCGCTTGCCTTGACCGATCGGAGCACGAATTTGCGTTCGCGGAGGCGACGTACTAGGATGACAGGTTCGCCAATCACGCTGTCTGCAAGGCGCGCGTTGATCGTCCTAGGTTTGAAAAATGTCGAGATCGACTGCGCGCCAGGCACCGAGTACACGTCATACAAGCGCAGGTGGGAGACCGACGCTCGCCATCATCGTACATCGGTGTGGTCTCGTACATGAATGGTATCGACGACCGACACCTCGACCTAGGCACCCTCGAGCAGATCGCTAAGCAAGGATGTTCGGATCTTTGATTGAGGGCGGCACCAGTGCGATAGAGTGTTACGACGACAACGAGGACGAGGGACAACAGGCATTGTCCGTCACCTCTGTCTCGAGATGCGTGGACGTGCGTAAGAGGCAGTATGTCGCCGAATTGTTTGGATTTGAGCAGAGGCCCGCGATTGGCAAGGCGTTCGGTTTTGAGAGCTTGACGGTCACTTTGTCGTCTGTGGTCCTCTTGAGAACGTGGGCCGACGCGAAAGCTCCTTTGGTGAGGTATAAATGTCTATCGACATGAGCGCGTTGTCCATCATGACCATATACTACTTGTCGCATGGATAGCAGGGAATTACGTAAAAGGGCTTGAAACCTGTTCACGATGAGCGTGCAGTCTGCCTTGGACCAACTCACGACCTACCGCGCACAGAACGCGCGCGCATCCCAGGACATCTTCGAAAAAGGCGCGCTCATACTCCGGAATAATGTTGTTCATAAAATGGGGGACGACAGTACGTCTGCGCACTTGGCAACCCAACTCAGACTCCGTCACATTCATATGTATGGACAGGCTGGGCGTTTCTGGAACAGCTAGCACTCGCTGCGATAGACGTCGGACAGTTAGACGTTGCAGACGTATGTACGTGTCTCCGGGACTCGAACGGCTGCGCTCACACACGCGTCGTTGACGCCAGCAATGCCTCCGGAAGCTCAGCGACAGGTTCCCGGATTCACCACGGGTGGACTGCCTCACAGGCATCCGCATGGAAGCCACAGAAACGCCAGAGATCGCTCTCAAGTACTATGCTGAGCTGTTGGAAGCAGATCCTGCCAATGCGGTATGCGGGTCAGCATGATCCAGTGCATGTCGTGTTCTCACTCTTTTTTTTTTCCAAGGAAATATGGAAGCGCCGCATTTCGATATTCCGACGAACAGGCAAGATCGACAAGGCGGTTCAAGAACTCTCGCAGTACCTCGACACGTTCTATACCGACGTCGAAGGCTGGCTCGAGCTGGCGGACATTTACGCAATGTGTAACCAGTACGCTTCCATCCTTCGTGACGTTGAGCTGAACCATCGACACTGACGATCTGGACAGATACGAACATTCCCTGCAATCACTGATGCATGTCCTCTTGCTCACACCACAGAACCCATTCTACGTCCTGCAAGCGGCAGAAACGGCCTACACGGCCGGCGACCTCGCGCTCTCGATCAAGATGTTCCTCACGGTGGTCGATATGACGGACGGCGATGATTCTGAGTCGCTCGTTGAATCGACACCTCTTGGGATCACCGTGCGTGCGTGGTATGGTGTCAAGCTTGTGTGTACTTTTTATTTTCGACCAGAGAACCCCGACGTTGACTTCATGTAGTGTACGAGACGCATCGCGCAGGATGCACGGCTTGCGACGAGCTCTCCCTCCAATACGGCCCCTCCGAAAAATGTCGAGATGCTCGACGAGCTTGCGACGGAGCGTTTACGGGTCGCGTACTCGAGTTCTGGTAAAAAGGGTGAGATTGCAAAAGGGAGGGACGAGGTGTTCGCTTGGGTTGCTACTCCTTGACCCCATCATTGGTAGGATGTTCATACGGAAAGTTGTTGGATCACCTGTAATGCAAGCTAATCTTGGAGATGGTCCCACATGCATGTGTTGGCTGACGGTTACTTTGATGAAACATACAATCAGATCGCCTCCGTTAGACGATGAAAATGAAATGTACAGCAAGGAGAGGTTTCCGATGAAATACGAGCCCAAACGGAATACAAGAGAAGCCACAACTATCTTGAACATCAACAGGAGAAACACTGCCCGAGATTTGTCTCCTCGGAGCTATATACTTGACGATGACAGTCGTCTATGGTGTTATTGTTTCACTGGTCTGGATACCGGGGACTTCCTTCCGTCAATGGACCAAATTTAGTAAGAGGGCTAAAACGTACAAAGATGGCAAATTAAAACTTGAGCTTCTGAACTGGACCGAGGATGTATGTATTTATGTATGCAAGCAGCACGGTCTGAGATGCGAGAATAATTTTGTGGGCCTCATTGACAATCATACTTTGGAGAGAGGGCGCAGATGTTCGAGTGACCTTTTCCAAGGCAACCAACTGGTTCCCGAGAGAAGCCAGCCTCTCCTTGAGGACCTCCGTCTCCTTTTCAAAGGCGCTTATTCTGGTCTGCATAGCATCGATCTTGTCCCCCAAGGCGGCCACCTTTTGATCCAAGGCAGAGGGGACCGATGGGCTGTTTGGAGAAGTGATCTCCTCCAGCGACGTGACCTCTGTCTCGATCACGAATTGTGCTGATGCATTTCAATTACGTGGACACCCACGTTCGCAGATTTCTCGTACCACTGGCAGTGCCTAGGTCTAGGTCCTCGCCTTTTTCAGGATCGGGACTTGACATAGGGGGTAATGAAAGCGGAGAACTGGGTCTCTGTCTTGGTCTGCGCGAATGGCGGGTGATTCAACGGAATGAGAGACGAGCAGAGGTGCTTACTGATCGGTATGACGTTTGCGCTTTGGTGGACGTGTGAGATGGGGAGGGAGAGCTCGAAGCATGCCGTCCCCTGTCCGCTTGGCTGCGGCTGGCGTCATGAGTGCAATCTCTGAGATAGGGGCAGTCTCGACCTGTTGGAGTGAATAAATGTAAATCTAGCTGTCACTACCCTACTGGCTAGTCTTCCGTAGGCAGACCAAAGAGCCGGAGGGAGTTCTTCCCCTACTCAAGTTGCTCATGGCGGCCTCGTTCAGATAGGGGCTTACCTTGAAAGGTAAGTCCATTCGAACTCCGACAAGTACTTACCACTCGTACACCGACATCAATGGACAGACTACCGCGAAAGGTGCGAAAGCTAAGTCCGTAACGCTCACCCACCTTCGCCTTGTCCGCTCGGTTTTTAGATGAGTCTGCTGAAACGCTCCAGACGCCTCGCAGAGTCGGGTTCCGTCATGTGAGTCTCGTTCATCTTGCAAGTGTCACTGTACATACTGAGGGTGTATCCTGCAGATTCAGATACTTGACTTTGCATCGGTTGTCGCATCAGGCTTGATGCTATGGAAAGGTCTGGGTCTCTTTTCAACACCGAGTCGCCGATTGTTGTCGTCCTGAGGTACGAGTTTCCGTTCGGTACAAGGACATATTTGTCTGATACACTGGCGACGCAGCGGTTCTATGGAACCCGCCTTCTACCACGGGGACCCTCTCTTCTTGACCAACCCCTCAATGTACAGTATCAGACTGGTGATGTAACAGTATACAGGGTACCCAATGCGGAGATACCAATCGTGCATCGTGTGCTGGAGACGCATGCGCAGGGACCTAATCAGTCAATATTCAATGCTCACCAAGGGTGACGACAATCACGTTGACGATGTAGGGCTCGACGCCACATCATCATAGGCAAAGTCCGCGGGTATGTCTCGTCTGATTTTTCAAGTTTACATAATTTTGTTATTTATTCTCGTTCATGGCTTCTTGGATACGTAACTATCGTGATGGTACGCACGACTTTCGTTCTCATCTCCGTGGCCTCTGAGATCGGACGGATAAAATGTTTTCTAGGATGATTCCCGCGATTGAAGTCATCGATACGATGTAGTCTAAGTGAGGACCGGGTTACAACCTTGATACGCGTGTTTTCAAAAAAGCTCACAGGAGGATGAACAAAATTATATATTGATATTGACTCGAACAAATAATGGTTCCGAATATTCCCGCGTTGATCGCTGGACCTGATCACGTGGTGTACAGGGGGTGTGAGAATCGCGGCGACCCCGGGATTTTGTGTGGTGACTACCTCAACGAAGCGGAGCCGCAAACGGTGCTAAACGTTGATCCATGGCTGTGGTCGCTTCGCAGTGCCAAATGGATCAAAGAAGCGACGTCGCGTGTTCGAGGCCCCCCTCGAGCGAGAGGGTGAGTAGCGGTGAATTACATAATCAAACAACAGGTGTGTGTCCGGGGTCTGGTCGAGACCCGAAGTGTATGTCCCGTGTCAAAGGAGGTGCAATGTGCAACTCGTCAGTCAAATCGCGACCACCAGAACACATTTCTCCCTTTCCTCCTCCACCCTCGCCCCCCTCCTCCTCCCCATTTTCCCCCCATTTTCTGGCTCGCGGGTCGTCCAAGTTCGCCATCTCTCATGGACCCGTCCCCGCTCCCCGACCCACCGTCCCAGCACCACTCTCACCCCGGTCCCGCTCCATCCACTGGCCCGTAGGTCCGCTCTTGCTCCTTCTGGTCTCCCCCCTCATCCTCCACAGCCAAATCCGTTCGCGAGTTACCGTCGTCTGTGCAGAGGTCCGTCCACATCCCCCTCATTCCCCCTCACATCTGACCCCACGCAGTGCAAGCGTCTCAAACTCAAGTGCGACCGACGCACGCCCTGCGGATCATGCACAAAACGTGACACGGTTGCTAGATGCGTTTATTCACCCGCAGCTGCAGAAAAAGTGTCCGTACCCCTGTTATCATTCTCAGCCCTTCCTCCCTCACACCCACCAGCGACCTCCACTCCCTCAACAATCGCCTCATCCAAGTCGAGTCTCAGCTCGCCCAGTTTACCGCACCGGGTGCACGCTCACATAACTTTTACCACCAACCGTCCGGTCCATCAACACAGTCCGATCGTCCTCTTCTCGCAATCGGCCAGTCAGGCTCTTCCCTCGCCATATCGCTCGACGACATCACTTCCATTTGGCTCGACGAACTCGATCTCAGCAAGGATACTCTGCCTGTTCAATCCCCTCCTTCCCACCCATCGTCCCCTGCTTATGCATCAAATCATATAAAAGTCGAACCAGCACCTGCCACTCTTCCCTCCCACGACGCTCCCGGTCCTTCCGATCCACCCGTCCATCTTCTCCTCCCCCCGCTGACCGCTTACTATACTTCCTCCTCACCCACAGCCACGGAATCTCCTTCCGTCAGTCCACGGTTACTCGTCCACCTCCCTTTTGCGCCGCGAAGACGACAAAAACTCTATGACAACGTGGAAGATATTCTCAAGATGCACCCTTGTTTCAATTTCAAGCATTTTAAAGACCGTGCAGAGGCAATGTTCAAGTGGTCTTCAGACCTCGACGGACACGACAGTTCGCTTGCTGACACTTCTACGACTCAAAATGGGGCCAGTGGTTCGCTCTCAACCGCTAGCAAGGTAGAAACTGCCCGTGCAATATTTTTCGGGCCCTCTACCACGCCCGCTTCCTCTCGTACTCCGTCCACCCCAAAGCCCACACTCTCCCTTTTTGCAGCTGTGGCAGCGGCTTTCGCACTAGGTACGTTGGTTGACAGAGAGATTGCCGAGGAGGAAGCCCGTTTGGATATCGCTCATGGCGACGATGTGGCTCCGGATGATTCGTCATCTCGCCCACCCCCACGGAAGAAGCCAGATCTGCTTCCCATCCCGAACAAAAAATGCAAAGGTGTTGCCAAGGATGCCGTGTGCTCTCCCGCCGCACTCTTCGCACTTTCCCAACAGGCGTTATCGTTGTTTGAAAAGTCGAGTCCGTACGATCTAGATTTTCTTGTGACCATGATCCTCCACGTGTTGTACGCACTGCATGACAGCAGAACGCGCGTGGTTTACACGCTGCTGCCCGAGGCAAGTAATTTCGATCGTTGATAAATGATGGCCGATCACGAGCGCATTTTCTTCTCCTGCTAGATTGGTAAAATGGTCAACATAGCTCGCACCATGGGACTAGATATGGATCCTGACGAATTTCCGGGTAAATTCAACCTATTTGAAGCCGAGTCAAGACGGCGACTCTGGTGGGACATCTTCTATTATGACTTGTGAGTCGTTCATCGCGCGTCATTTCCGTGGCTTATTCGTGGGGTCGCCGCAGGTTTATATCAGACTATATGGGCAAATCGCCCCTTATCTCGGATACTGAACACACTACACGCCTTCCCATGGATGCAGATGAAGATGTATTCACTCCTGCCTGTACCACTGTCCCTCTTCCGCGAAGCCCACTCTTGTTGTTGGAGCCGAATTCTTCAGATTTCAAGTACTTTGGCCTGAAATGCCGGTATATTTACTTCATTTAATTTATTCGTCCTCATGCTCACTTCCGCAATCAAGTCTCGCACAGTTAGTCAAGGATGTGAAAAGACGTTCCCTCAGGGACTCCATTCAGAATGATCCAGCCGCACACGAACAATTCACGCTCGAGCAGGCGGCCTCATGCGCGAACGAAATTAAGCAATGGCTTTCGGATCTGCCGTCCACATTCCGAATGGATATCGACTCGGACCCCGGGGCCATGCACCCACCACAGTCAGAAGGGGGTACTTCACCATCCGCTAACCCTAGCGATTCAGCCAACGTGTCCCCTGTCCTTTTGGCGCAACGATGCGAGTTGGCGGTAACAGCGCAAAGGTTGATCATGAAGGTTTATATTCCTTTCTTGCGACCATCCTATGGCCACGGGAACTCGACGTCATACTACCAAGCTACGGTTGGCACCTTCACTGCGGCACATGCGATCATTCGTTCGCTTAGGGCCTTGTGTCTGATGTGGAAGCAACGTCCTGATCTTCGGGGACGACGGCCGATGCCTGCGCTGTTCAGCTTTTACTCGTTCAGCAGGGCGCTGTTTGACGCAGCGGTCGCATGTGCGCACAATGTGATCAAGGATCCCAATAGTGTCTGGGTGCATACCGCTTTCGAGGACGTCAGTTATGCACTCGACGTCTTGCGAGATCCGATGCTCAACACGGCGCGTGGCCCTATGCGTGGGGGCGTCGAAGGAGGCGTGCCTGAGGCCATCACAGTCCTCGAGTTGCTGCAGCGCAAGGCTGAGAGTACGCGCCACGGTAGCTCGAATACTACCTCGGCTGGGACGAAGAGAAAACACGACGAGATTGAAGCAGACGTGGAACAACTGCGCCACGGCTTTCGTTTCCCGTTCGTCAGCGCCCCCGTCGTGTCGACCAACGTGCCAGTGCCTACGGTTGATTCTGGCGCCCCGCTATCCGCCACCACCACACGACCTGCGGCTGCGCCACCCGGCTTCCCGTCTGACCAGCAAGCTCAAACTACTAACCGCGGCAGCCCCGTGGAGGAGCAATCCAAACGCCCACCGTCGGCTGCGCCGAAACACGGATCGGATCATTCCAAGTCCAAGGACAAACACGCCAAGAAACCCCCTTACCCACAGACTGGTATCCGTGTTCGAACTGGAAAGGACCCATCGCCGTTCACTAAGCTCTGTATGCCGCCTGCTACAGCCGCTCCGTCCAGTGCGGACAGTGACCCTCCTCCTGTGCGCCAAGTTTCCTCAATAGCTGCGAGTCCGGCTGTGGAACATCCACCATATTCCCAGCAGTCGGCCTCATTCCCACCAGCATCCCAGAATATGGGCGCCCATCATACCTCTGTCCCTCAGAAGCTGGATAGTGGTTCCGTCGATTTCTTGGTCCCCTTTGGTGCAGGGGATGAGGCGGTGCAAGCGCAGACACAGATAAACATAGACATATCTCAATCACGACGGTACTGCCAGACCGAGATGAGCCAGGACGCATCAAGTTCCCAGAAAGTGGTCAAGGTTAGCCCAGCCGTTGCCACCTTGGAGCGACCGCACAGCGGCTCATTCCCTGGTTCGAGCCCTGCGTCGTACGCACCGTCTAACGGAAGCTATTCGAGCATTAATTCACCGTATATGAACGGTGGTACGCAGTTCTCCACTACGCCTACGCACGAGCAACAGTCGTCCTCATTTAACATGTCAGCTCCCACTCAGAGTTACTATCCCTACGATCCCCAAGCTCAGGCCCATTCGATGACGCTTGTTGGGGTGAACCACGGCGGGGACGATATGTCGTTTCAGCTGCGAGACCAAGCGGTGTCTCAGAACGGCGGCCTCTTCCAGTACCAGCACGATAAGCCACATCAGGGCATGTATACTTCGGAACGACATGCCTCTGTGCCGCAGTCGCCGTTTATGGAACAACACGCGCAGTCGATAGCCCCAGCGTGGACCCCACAAGCGGGCGCGATCTCGGAGGAAAACGGCTTCTGGCGTTCTTATGATCCTTTCACGGCATAAATCATGATGAACATGTCTTCTCGTCTTTTGCTCTGTCATCCCGCCTTCTAATTTCCTCCACGCCTAATGTATGGCTCATCCCCGTTTCGTATGTCGCCGCTTTGATGATCGGAAGCGTGCGGTCCTGACTGCTATTGGATCCCCTGTGTATTGTACCCCGTGGACCGCGTTTACTAACATCTCGTTATCTTCCCTTTTTGTCTCGAACGTTCCTTCCTTAGCTATTGGATCTACGCCTACGTCTAAGTTTGCTTCGCGCGTATTCGATCGAGTACATACGCAGCCCCGGATACCTCTCTCCACATATGTCTGTTCACCTTCGATCATTACCTTTGGGATCGTTATGTTATCTTTTTTTCGTCGCCGCCCTGAATCGTTCGGGGTTTTGTTTTACTAGTGTTCGTAACTCGATCTGTAATGTAGCTTTAGGTCGGTCTCAGGGATTTTTAGAATGGATTTTATTTGAGGGAAGGGTGATCGAGTCGGGTGGCGGGGATGCTGGACGTGGCGCCTTAAAACAGACTCCTCATTGGATGCACCTTACAATGACTCGCTCTCATAATGACAATTGACTCCATTTCATATGCTAAGCATAACGACTTGGAATGGTCCAGTATCAAGTAACATGCTAATTCGGACGTGTCTTGTTGCGGAGAAGGTGAGTGCGACGGTTTGAATTTGAATGTGGACGGTCGGAATGCGTACGCCAACTACTCATCAGATGCAATGAAGCAATACCACCAGTTCGTATACATCGTCGGATGTGGCACCACGGATGGCCCAATAGTGTCAAACGTCAGAAATGCCCACTGGACGTTCAAGCTTGTTGCCGGGGCTGGTTTGAACGTGCCGCGTGTTGAAGATTGGATGGGAACTCGAAGAAGTGTGAGTTCTGACGACGCTCGGTACCTCTAGAGCTCGGCGTTCATTCAACGAGACCAGGCTGACGCTTCTAATTTCTGAAGGCATGCCCGAAATTGTATATAGAGGCGGTCATATGAATGGGAGTTGGGAGTCCAAGTCTAAGGTACGTTCGAATTCAAACGTCAGTGGCCGACCGACCGGTCGGATTATGACGACCTTTGATGCGTATAATATGTTTCCTAGTTGCAGCTGGCGTGTCAACGTTTCGTTGTCCTGGAATCATGAAGTGAACGTTTTCTCGGCGCCCTCAGCCGGCTACCTTGCTTGGGGCCGAACCCAATCCCTACGGCTCCCGTTATCTAACATAAGTACTGCCAGTGTGACGAGATCGTTTCTCGGCCGCATCTACCAAGTACTTATAATAGCCAAACACCCCGTAGATCCCGCAATTACCACGTGCAAAATGGATCCAGCCGAAATGCGGTCAGGGTTGACTTTTTATATATTTTACACAAGGTTACTGATTGACGCTCGACGCGGCTCAAGCTCGTTGCGGTATCGACTTGCGTTACATACTTCATTGACGCAGTGGCGCTGCAAGTAATCTCCCTGGCGCTGTTGTCTCGCGCGCCGCATCAGTCAAACGATTAACCGAGGACTGCTGGAACTAAATGGCAAATGATTGCCAATGACAGTGCAGGATCAGTCATTGGGTAGTCTCGGGTACGAGTTGGCGAATGATGTGACTGAACAAATCCATAATATCAGAATCATTCAAGGCATACCTGAATATCTCTGGTCGCAACATGAAAATACCACCTGGCCCGGATCTTCCAGCACTATGTACTTTCCTGGTGGGCCCCATCTTCTGCACTTGCGGCGAGCATCGCCAACCGCAACGACATGAGAAATCACGAATGCGAGCGAAAAATATGCCAGTGGTTCTCAATCCGGAAAATATTACTCAACGTGACGTACGATACGATACAATTCCGAGAGTCATTTCTACGAAACTGGCCGTCATGCCAATGGTCGAATGAGCGCCAGGACCAACTTGCAGTCCCGTGGTAACCGAGGGGTCAGATCCAGTCCTAACCGCTGCGACAGACGAGTTTACGAAACCACTCAAAGCAGTGATATTCTTGGGTATGTCTTTCTATTGTGTTGGTCTTGACGATTCGTATTTAACACGACGCGTTCCCATGTGCCGATTTGAGTAGTGCTATAAATCCGGGCTCTGCCTCTGACCACGTTACAAGGTATGTAGTGTCGCGATATGATCTGACCAATGCAGTAGCGCAGGAAGTACTCTGCCGTCCTAGAGCTGGCTGCAAATCGTTCGCTGTGTGCATTGCCGAGTCTTGTTTATACGCGGCCTGCGGGACAAAGAGACATGTAACGTGTCCAAACATGTCAAGACCTTTCTAAAACATCCGATGCATCTCCATGGCTACGAGTTACAATCGCGACCGTCCGACCACTCGCAAGATTAATTCCTGAAACGTCGAAGACCAAATTATTCATGAACCACGACTCGCGTCTATGCCAGCCTGTTTGATGGGAAGCACATATATCTGGCAGTGCCATGATCAGACACGGCCGCAGTTCTCGTCTCGATTTCGGTTGTTTCGTTCAACATGTACTAAACGAAAATTTCTAAGCTATGCACAGTGAAACATCGTCTAGCGTTTTACAGCCAACTGCAGATCTTGATCGCGTTATCCTGCAGCCCTTTTCAATTTTGCAGCCCCTTGAGTGTCTGAAATAATACAGCAAGGTCATGTCGTTCACACTACTCCAGCCTGTCGGCCGCGACAAGTATCCTGGATGACGAGTACGTGATGTGTACGCGCATTGATGCTGGCCCACAGTAGGCCATCTGCTGTCCATTTTTCCCAGTCGTGATTCTCATTCCCATCGGATATGATTACAGTGAATGAGTCCTTGTCAGTCCTCGCCTTTTCACACGAGTCCTCCCATATATCCACTGGTATTGTATCTAGGGATCTCACCGACCGATGACTCGGATCTTTGTAGATTGAATATGTTGGGTCAGCAGACGCTCTTTCGGGCACGTCATGCACTTTTGACATGACTGCAGAACAATCCCAGGAGTTGTGTGTCCGCCTTGCTCGTTCTCGTGAGTACCCAGGACATTTTCATGACACCGCGCCAGGCTAAGTGCCGTTACAAGTTTGTTATTTCGGGCTTTGCAGTGTTACCTATGTCAACACTGTTCCAACACGCACTGGAGGCTAACTCGATAGATCGGCTTATCAGAATCCATACTCTTGGCATGTTAAGACCCGAACGTACGGTTCGTGCAACTGACCTAGCCGATAACAGCGAGGAGTTCTTTCCTACTACCCCGCTCTAAAAAGGTACTTCCTTACACTGCTGACCGTGACGAAATACGCTCGTACTTACTGCAGGTACCTCCTAGACGATGCGTTCATCCTTCATTTGTCACCGACACTTTCAAAACTGATATGCTTTGAATAGTTGTGAGCACGTGCATTCAATGCTACTCAGGTTCGCTCTATTTAAATGATATTTCCAGGGCGAAATACTCACTATTACGCATGAACCTGACGAGTCAATGTGATGAGAAAACTTATGTTAACATTGACCCTGCAGTACTTTGAGTTGGTGTCACCTTGCTGTATTAGTATGAATCCTGATAAGCCCATCCATCATAGAGTTTGCTCCAGAAATTGGGATGATTTAATCTGGGTGATTTAATGTAGGTACCATGTTAAATCATGAGTATGCAGACATCGTACACTTTTTTCGATACATCTTTAAATTCCAGCTGCCCAACGCAACTCGCACCCACCCCAATCCTAAAAAAAGTGGCCGGCTCATGAATCACGGATCCCAAACTTCAATTTGTGAGAGCATACCAAGTCTCAAAGCTGGAGTATCATTCGACGGAAGTGTACGTGATCGATGCCACGAACGAGAGAAAGGTGGAGCCTCCCTTTGCTGACGGGTCGGTTAGTACGCATCAGCGTGAGTGCGTGGGCGCCGACATGACAAGTGAAGGGTCAACGAGTGGATTGCATGCGGACCCGCCTCCCCTTGTCTATCGCGAATATAATGGGCCGACTATCCCGGTAAACCAACCCGAGTTTTTGCCCGATGCGTCCAGATTATGAGAAGTCACCCGGTTGTCTCGGACAGTGAGTGCCACAAATAACCACCGGTCGAGCACGAACAAAAACCGGGCTTCGCGACCATCTCTGAGAGGTAAGTTTCCCACCAAGTTGAGACCTTGATCCTTTCATCACGGAGATTTTTGGATACTTGGCTTCTGCTGCTCGTGCTGCGGCTCATGCACGGTTGGTGCATGCGCTTTTCTTAGGTGTTGATGAGAGGGGGAACAGACCGAAATGACGAAGCAGCGACGAGTTTTTGTACCCTTCAACCCGTAAAGAAAGGAAAAGAGATCTCCGGCATGGTAGTACAGTATTTGTGAGTGGTTGAACTGGGTGAAGGTGAAAACTCACGTGACCCCAGATATTATCGTCTCGTCTTGAATACGCCATCAATAGTCCTAAGTAGCTCGCAGCCATAGTAGGGCGTGAGTTGGGTGAAAAAGTTTCTCTTGCTACGCCTCAGGGTCTCCTAGCTGTCAGCGATATAACGGTATAGCTAGTTCAGGGACTACCAACATTGGCGCAGCATGCACAGCTGCTGTGGTGTGTAACTGCCAAGTGCCAACCGTCAGCATTGCTTCTGAATGCGCTGCGCCGCGGTGGGTTGTTGAATCAATTCGACGTGGGACGATTTTTAGCACGACTATAAAGCGCAGGTTTTCATCAAAGCCAAAAGTCATCAGAACACAACCAAGAAGATCTAGAAGGTTGAATACCTGAAACCGTACCACATACAACATGGCACCCATCGGCACTTTGTGGGGAATCGCAATCCAGCGTCAAACCAAAGTCGTACGTCGTGGCCGCCTCCATGAAGAGACTGAAAGGTTGACTTGATATGAATCATTGACCTTCGCATAGATTCTCGCCGCCGCGGCTGTAGCTGGCCTTGAGCTTGATACACCACCTATGGAATTCAATGTGACCAACAAATCACCCGAATACCTCAGTAAATTCCCCATGGGAAAGCTCCCAGCTTTTGAAAACAACAAAGGGTTCAAGTTGTGCGAAGGTGCTCCCATCGCACGCTATGGCAAGTTGCACACACGGTTCATCGCCTTGCACCCAATTAACCAACGATGTAAACCAGTGTCCTCCCTTGCGCCCGAGTCTGGATTGCTCGGAAAGGATGCCACTGAAGCGGCTCTCGTTGACCAGTGGATTCACTTTGGCGAGACCGAGATCGCCATGTTCAGTTACGAGATCATGGGGCTCGTCTGTGGATATCTCGGTCCTTACAGCAAGGAGGTGCGTGTCGTCGACCCGACTCGCGTTCTGAGCAAACTGAATCTCGGTTATCGTAGTTGCATGACATCAACCTCCAGAGGCAGGCTCGTGCGCTCAAGTTCCTCGACGAGTATCTTGCTGCGAGCACCTCTGGTTATTTGATATCCGACGCGATGACGCTCGCTGACATTGCGATCGCGGCAGTGAGCCAGCAGGCCGGAAAGGTCACCTGTGGAGCTGCTGAGAGGGCACAGTACCCGAACGTCTTTGCTCACTACGAGAAAGTTACTGCCCACCCGAAAGTGAAGGATGTATTCGGAGAAGCTGAGTTCGTCGAGGAGGCGATGACATACAAGGCTAAGACTGCCTGACTAGAGTAACCCAGCACCTCGTTGTGTAGTGTGGAAAGAAAGAGTAAGAATGTCTGTGGTCTATGTCGTAGGGGCGTCGGAAGATAGAACAGTAACGTTGGAGAGAGAGCCAAGGTCGCACGCCTGCTTGCTTGTTTATGAACGCCACCAGAACAAGCCACTTGAATCTGTTCACTTTACACCGGTCGCTCCCAGTCGATGAACGTAACCTGTCGCTATTGAGAACCACCAGTCAATGTATACTTAAAGTTGTTTCCTACTTGGACAGTCTAAGAGCCCGCAAACCGATTCCTAGTCGGGGTGGCCAAGTACCTCGTACGACGACGAGAATCAGCGAGAGCCAACCGACTCGTCTCTTTCTATCACCCTCCACAGCAAAAGCAGACTTGACCGCCCGTCAAGGTACATATACCCATTTTGGCACGGTCAAAGACCCCAGATCTATCACTCTCTCATCGCCCCTCAGCCAGAGAATCCGAAGAACAATGTCGACTACATCTACTCTCTCAGCTTATCTGTTGGAACAGAAGAAACGTTTCCTTGGGGGCAATGGCGATGATTGGATAGTAGTTATGGGCAACGAAGCCGGAGGTACGCCATTCTCAGTCACGTCAGAGTTACTTCAGAGTTAACCTTCCTTCGGTGATCTGTGCTTTTGTCCAGATCTAGATAGTCTCGCGAGCTCGATTGGTTTTGCGTGGCTTCTGTCTCGTATACCGACCACCGATACAAAGGCGATCGCTCTAATCACCACCTCTCGCGAGGACTTCGTGCTAAGGGCAGAGAACATCTACGCGCTGCAATTAGTAGGAATGAAAGAGGATCTCCAAGAGCTTCTCTGCCCGGAAGATTTACCCAAACCGAATCTATGCACGAACTTTGCTCTGGTGGACCACAACATTCTTCATCCCACCTACGCTCTTCCGGATGCACGGGTGACGGCGATAATTGATCACCACGAAGACGAAGGAAAATATATTGACACGGCCTCACCTAGGATAATTAAGCCGGCAGGGAGTTGCGCGTCACTCGTCGCAAGCGTCATCATGTCATACCCAACGCTTCAGATACCCCCAGAACTGGCTACGCTTTTGCTGACCGCAATTGTGATCGACACGCATGGTCTACGGAAAGGCGGAAAGGCCGTTAATGTGGATTACGAAGCGTCCGCGTGGCTTCTCCCTAGAGTCAATGTCCCATCCTCAGAAAGCTTGGCTGGACAAACCGTGGATACCCCTCAGCATGTCGCTGACTACCCATGGATTCAATCCCTCTCGGCCACGCTCAGCGCTAAAAAATCCGCACTATCCCATCTCAACACCCGAGATTTACTTCGACGGGATTATAAAGAATACAACTTCAACCTCTCCCCGTCCATCTGTGGAAACAGCCCGTCTTCAATAAAGGCAGGCTTAGCTACCGTTCCCCTGCCCCTTTCGTCCTTCTTCTCGCCCTCGCCGACTTCCGCAATTGTTGCCACTCAGGAATGGATCAAAGAACGCAGTCTTTCGATCCTCGGTGTGCTTACCACCTACAAGAGTAAGCAAGGCAAGTCCAAACGGGAGTTGATGTGGGTGGTAGATGGAAACGTGTGCGGACCCAGACTTCCACAGGTTCTTTTCGATGGCTTCGAGGCGAGCGAGGTTCTTCAGGCAAAGAGGGCCAGTTTCAAATGTTACGGTTTCGATGGTCACGTGGGAAGGGACACGGACGAGGGGGACGAGGTTGAGCAGGGGAGCATTGACGAAGAGGAATCAGTCGGCGAGCAGGCTACGGAGGCATCGCCGTTCGGCGCGGGTCTCGTCGCACGGGTTTACAAGCAGAAAAATTCGGCAGTCACTCGCAAGCAGGTTGCTCCGATTTTGAAGGGAGTGTTGGAGGACTGAAAAGCACACCGGGCTACCAGTAATCATAGAATATCTTGGCTAGGGCTCCAAGTAGTTTTTCCGGCCGGTTGGGAGTTTCTTTTTTTGCTCTCAACCAGCTTATCCTTCCCCAACACCGTGCCTCCCACATTCAATACACCATGGCTGCTCCACCCTCGCCGCGAGCGATTCTTAATATCTACAGCTCCACGCTCCGTGCTGCAAAGTCATTCAGTTCCTACAACTTCCGCAACTACTTCTTGCGGAGGACGAAGGAGAACTTCCGTAGCATGCAGGTGCGCGCTGATCGTTGGTGGGTAGAGCGACGGTGCTCAGCGTTCCATAGGCTGAGGAAGATCCAGCCAAGCTTTCACTGGCATTCAACGAGGCTGTCAAGGAGCTGGAGGTGCTTCGTCGGTGTGCCATTGTCAACCAGGTGTATGGCGGCTCGCGACTCGCAGTAGAGCAGGAGGATGACGTGCGAGCGAGGGAAGATACCTAAAGACTGTTACGAAATTGTCGCCCGACCAGCGACAGCGAGGAAAGTATCGTAATGTGGGGCAAAGAGCAATACATGGGGTTACAGTGAGAGTGTTACTTTTTAGCGTCTCCCGCGAGGCTCTGTGTTTCCTTCCACTCTGCTTCGGCAACCTTGAGACGATCATGGAATTCCCTTCTTTCCTTGTCAAACTGTTGGTCCCGTTTTGCTTGGAGCTCTTCGACGGTCTGTCTGCCCTGCTCCTTGCCCGGAGCCCAGCAGTATGCGCAGACAGCAGCGATGGTGAATGCCTGTGCAGCAACCCGCATGCGCATCCATTGGTTGAGCGAGCGTGACTCACGCCGTCTGAGCTTGATTGCAGCCATGGTAAATGCACCGACCGTCACGAACGTGCCTGGGTAGAAGGAGAACAATATCAAGAACGACCTGGGAAGAAACGGCAGCAACCCACCGATGGGGACGAGGGGTTCCTCTTTGAGCTTTCGCAGGGCCTTCTCGCCATAACTTTCGGTGGAGCGACGAAGGCTCGGGGTGTGCGGTGTTGCCAGAGGAGCAGTGGACATCGCCTGGGTAGGGGTATGTGGTGATTGGGGTTAGGGTTTCAATTCTGGTTAAATTTATAGGTTCAGGAGAAATTTTCCCATGCCCTGTGAGAAAATTAACTTCCCTACGTTTGCGTCGGCCCGCATGGCCCGTGTTAGGTTGGATCTAACTATAGACCAACCAACTGCCAGGCATGCGTGTGCCAGCCCCAGTGAGGGCCGAGATACTGTAATCTCAGAGAACAATGAACGGCAATCTCACCGTACGTGGACTTAGATTTTCGAGAGTGGATGTTTAAATGACTTCCAAACTAGAGCTCTGGACTTGCCAGCACTGGCAGCGTATCACTGCTGTGGACCGCTTAACTAGTCCATCACTCATATTCGGTGTGCTTGCATTCAGAGCGCTTTGATTCATCTTTCAGGCCTGTGGATTGCGTCTTTGGTTATTGAGTATCCACAGTGATATCTACCTTTGTGTGCCACGTTGGTAAAGATGTGACATACTTGGCAAATCGACCATTGTCTCGTCCACACCTCACTCGTCATGCATGGATTCTATTTAATGCAGGTTTCTCTAGCCAGGATTTCATCGCCCTGGTTCGTGGTGCGCTTTCTTCACCCGAGTCTCGTCATCTTGTCCTTAGAATGCGTTCTATTCTCCGCATCACCACTCCTGCCGCTCTCAAGTCATCGCCCCCGTCATATCAAGTTTCCCCGTACTCCCCATTCGGAAAGCGTCCCACATTTGCCGTGGTCCTCTCTGATGCTAGTAACCCACCTGCTGGCCAGGCTACACCGTCTAATCATCCTCCTCCGGTTGCGATATGCCACATTCAAGACGTCGAGCCCCTTACAGCCGACACCCAGCCACTTCCCTTCCTGACCCGACCGCTCCCAACTTGCGACATCGGTAGTGACACAGAGAACAACAGTACTACGAACCCAGACACGTCTCCCAAATCCACCACCGGTCATCCCAGCTTCCCACCCACCGCGCATCCCTGCTCCAGTTTCCCTATGTGTGGACCCTTTGATCTTCTGTATTGCATACAAACTGGAGGATTCGGAACCGCGTGGGCGGCAAAAGATCAGAGCACAGGCCGGCTATTATGTCTCAAAGTGTTCCAATCCTTGCAAAACCCAGATATAGCGAGATCCGTCCAGATGGAGCTCAGAATTTTCAGACGCATGGTGAAATCAAAGGGGGGCGAGAGGGGCAAACAATTTATCATAGAACTGAATAGATCCATCCAACATGGCACCACCGTTTTCTTCGCTATGGTGAGTCTTAGGCTTCTCCCTCCCGTCCATCCAGCTCACTGTCAGCTTCAGGAACTCATGACCGGTGACCTTGGCACGTATTTGTCTACCGGAGCGGAGTGGTGCAAACTGCGTGCGCGTCGGTGGATGGCACAAATTGTCTGTCTACTCTTGACTTATCACCGATTCCCATTTTAACCCATGACAGGCTCTTGGTATTGAATCCCTGCACGAGATGGGAATCCTTCATCGTGACATCAAATCCGAAAACGTCCTCATCGACTGCCGCGAGAACGTCCGAATCATCGACTTCGGGCTTTCTTACTTGGAACCCACCGGCAAGCCCCTCCGTCAAGGGACTGATTACGCGATTGAGTTCCTAGGTACTCCGCCATATATGGCTCCAGAAGTACTGCGAAACAAGGGAAGGCCAACCCATCGGAGGAGGCGTTATGGCACGGCGGTTGACTGGTGGGCGCTTGGATGCGTTCTTTTTGAATTGGAGTCGCGGGACCACATGGTACGGTATCTACAAGTGTCGGAACCCTACTCCTTGCTTCGTGAGACTTACCGCACCGTGCAGCTACCTTTCGACACCGAAGAAGATGTGCATGCATACGTTGCTTGGACCCAGAGACCATCCCAACTTGAACAAATGTACCCGAGATTTGAAGGCCTTGATCCCGTTGTTGTGAATCTACTAGAGGGGGTAAGTCTTGTCTTCGTTTCCTGCTGTCGCTTCGGTTTGTTTCTGACTTGACATTTTCAGCTTTTGCGAGTCCATCCTTCAATCCGTTATTCCTTGAACGACCTGGAAAAACACGATTATTTTATGCTTTGCGACGGGTACGTCTTACGGGAATGTAATAATAAGAATTAATGGCTGATTTCCTGATCAGCAAAAGCGAATTTGACAATACCGCTGCCCGAGGTACGGACGACAGTCCGGTTTGTTTGACATGTGCTAAAATTGCTGATATCAAAACTGTCACCTTCAGCCCTAGAAAGCCCTGTCCGCCCCGAGCTCGTACCGCGGTTCAACTTGAAGGGGAATCACGGGCCGTTCAAGGTTATTGAGGCTGCGAAGCCAAGCGCGATCTATGATTGGACAAACTTAAAATGGGCGCAGCTGCTGGGTGACTAATGAAATGGTCGTGTGCTATGAGTATTGGCTCCATTCCTCCACATTGTGACCAAGCTTTGATGGCCATATGGCGCACCTATATGCCCTACGCAAAAGTACTACTATTTTCCTCTACCTGTTATTGTTACATCTTTCCCGTTGAAGCATGTGGTCATCATTCCTGCGCAAATGAAGTATCGGAAAGGAAGTTTGAGCGGAACTTGAGTCGCCGTTTAGGCGATGATGAATTTCAGGGACGCCCCGCGTATCGGGAAATGTGAGCACTCCTCAACCGAGACACGAAGCTGTGTACTGGCAATACAAAGGACATGTAGTATGAACGTTTAAACCCTCATATGTGCTGCCAGTTGCTGCCAGTCCACGGTATAGTTCCCGTCCCATTGGTACTACTTGCGTCCACCAAACCTGCTGCTTTGCGGCGTTCCGTTCGTTCTGGTCGGTGCGTGGTCACGTCTGTGGGTCCCCAACAAGATTTTGACGCCGCGCTGCGCAAATGTGTTTGGACATTCTAAAAAAAAAAAACTTACTGCAGTCCCTTAGCTACGCGAAGAACGCGCTGTACGAGATTTCGCTGCCGCGCATTCGGTCGCTTTCTCCTCTGACCCATCCATTTTCTTCTTTCCAGTACCCACTGGGGACACTCTGCGTCGTTGACTTGACGCGTCGTCCCCACCCCTAAGGCATCGTCGGAAACCGGGGCCGAAGAGGATGGGTAGTTCGGACACTCCCCCTGCCAGTGCGCAGCGCGCCCGGACCAAGGCACCAGATTTCTCTGAACTTTTTCGTTCTACACATGGATCTCGTCACTCTTCCCGCACAGGTGCTGGGACTGGATCTAGCCCGTCCCCGACCCCTTCACCAGGGGGAAAACCTGCAGGGACAAAAGCTCCGAGTCGGCGATCGATGCTCCCTTTCTTGGGTCGCAAAAAGGCAGAACAGTCTGTAGCGCCTGCTATGCCAATGTCGAGAAAGTCTGTTGGCAACGCAGCTTACACGGTCACGCCGGTGAACACTGTTCGTCGCTCTTTTGGAAACGGGTGAGTACCAGCTTGTTCCCGTCGATGGAAGCGTTGTACGCGGCGGAGCCCTTGATCAGAAGCTTGACTGGAACAATAGTCGATGTGCTTCTAGTCTACTCCCGAGATGGGGAACGATTGCGCGCGTCTCTCCATTTTAACCTACATAAACTGACTCTTGTTCTCCAGACACACGGTACTCATGATTACCCCCTCACTGAACGGTCCACCCGCAGAGCCACCTTTACCCTCCAAGCTTCCATCAGTGGATGCACACCCCTCATCACTCGGGTCCAAGCTCGTGGCCCATTTCACTCCTTTACGATCGCCATCTAGGAATAGCAAGGCGCGTCATTCTACGGTACAGAAGTCAGCTCCACCGTCTCCTCCTGTACCATCTCCGACCACATTGTCGCCACCTGTCCCCGAGGTAAGAGCGCCATCCATCGAATCTCAACATTCGAGTATGCGGAGTCGCTCAACCACCCCTCGGCCTTTGCGAGGACCTCATTCATCCGCCGCGGAGAATGGAGATGAAGAGGACTTTTCTGATCTATTCACCCTCCCTGATATGCTCAAGAAGCCTCAGCAGTCCCCGAAGAGTCCTTCGGCAACGTCGGTACATATATACCTCGGGGACTCTCCGAAGAAGAGCGGTGAATTTACCCCAACGACTCCAGTTACGCCGTTGGGTCCACCTCTTCAGTTTCCAATACCTCCGTCGACGATAATCCCCCCTCGGTCGATGTTGATGGAAAAGGGTCTCCCTCGTTACTCGAGTGAGCTAGCGTCTCTGTCGTCACAGGGATCGAGAAGTCCGTCCAAGCGCCCGCCGCCTATTGCGGTAGACAGTGGTAGCACTCGATCGTTTTACAGCGACCTTTCTTCTCAGGATGAGCGACGAAGCCTTCATCACCGCACCACCAGCATTTCTGGGAGCGATACTGACACATCCAGAGCCAATGACTTGACTTATTCCGCGTCTAGCTTTAAACTTGCACCCGTGTTCCCAAAATCTTCGAGCATGAAGCCCAAGCTTTCGGCGTCTAGTGCAACAAAGGGATCAAGCGGTCCACCGCCCTCGGCCCCATTACCATCCCCGCCTCTCTCTCCCAACTCGGGTGGTTTAGGTCCCCGTTCGGCTCCTATTCCCTCGCCAAATCGCGTAGTGTTTCCACGCCCCAGGGCCAATACGTTATCTGTCACGTCCAACCTTATGGTCCCTGGCCTTGCTCTGCCCAAGTCGAACCATTCGTCGCCTCCGCGCTCCAGCAGGGCGAACTCGAACGTCACGCCTGACGGAACCGCTGAAGAGCTACGAGAAGCCCTTTGTCAACAACGCAGAAAGAATGCCCAGCTTCAGGAATACATCGTCACCATCACCAAACGTTACGAAGATGATCGTATGGCGATGACGAGGACCATTGAAAAGCTTGAGCGTACTATTCGGAAGAAGATGAGAGAGATCGAGGGACTTCGGTGGCTCGTCATACACAACGGTGCCGTTAGTGACATTGACGCTGCCGCTACCCTTGCACGTTCTTCGTTTAGCACTCAAGACGGCGATGCATCTGATGGCGTTCGGGGACCATCTCCGTTGCCGTCGAACCCGGAGGCGCCTCCACATCATAACGGATCTCCGTTCCATCAAACGATGTCCAGACAGCAAGGTGCGAGTATTACCGTGACGGCGGCGACCTCCACCCTGGAAATTCCCTCAGATACGTCGAGCTCGGTAGCATCATTTTCAACGTCCGAAGTTTCGGAGACCACTTCGTTGACGACACCGTCCCTATCAGTGATCCCCGAGCGGATAGACGGAATTTCGCGTGCGGAGCGACAGAAATTAAGAGAGGAAAGACGAGCTTCTAAAGCTCTTCGTCGTCTTTCGGCTGTATCAACCATAGGATTGGGGACTGACCCCTCACCTGCGGATAGCCCGCTTAATCCGAACTTTGATCCAAAACAAGGCATGGACGAAGTCTTCGAAAAACTCCAGCCGTTTCGACATACCTAAGGAATTTGTCATTTTTAGTAAGAGAAATACGTCTGGTGCCATGTGCTTCTGTTGACTGGCATACTCCGTCTTACAGTTTATTTCATTCGACTTCTGCTTTCGATCATCATCGCCGACATGATTAGCCCATGGTCGGCACAACATGGACTTTAGGCATTTCGCATCGCATCATTTCCTTACCAATCAATATCACCACACACCGGGCGGAGCGCTTCACTGGAACTTGAACATCCATCCCATACTTTCGTTCGTTAATCTAAGAGACAAGGATATCCCTTGTTCGCATTTCATCCTTTTTCACAAGGGCGCATTCGCATTTAGTTCGTAGCCCATCTTCATAACCCCATGATCCCCATCCATTTTTTTCCATTAGATGTATTTCTACATCGAAGATCAGACTAGCTTGCGATACACTCGTACCCACTTCTCTACGTGCATACCGCTCTCTCTTAATCAGATACATAGTTCTCCCTAGTTTTGCTCTTCGGGTGATCATGCCTGGCTGGTCGCACCAGGCCCAGTAGTGCGCACACATTACGATATACCCGACCTAACTATCATACCCGGAAATCCAAGCCAAGACTTGAGGTTCAATGTGTGCTTGCAATTGCGAATGGTAATACCCACAATCGGCTGTCCTCTGGGATGGCACTGGACTTGTGATGGGCCACGGCCTGGAGTGGCAACCTGACAGCCCATGAACTTCTTATGCTGGGATGATCGATTGTGGGTCAATCGTCGTCTTTTGACATCACTTCATTAATACACTGACATTCTTGGATCTTCTAGCACTCCCTGCTGCCTGTTGTCCCGACTCCCGATCTTTAAATTGGCCGTGTCTACTAAGGCATAACTATACTCGGGCCCCCGGCGGTTGTCACAACTGTCAGTAAAGGCGGACGGTAACGTATTCGTTTGACAGCTCTCCGCAAGTCATCATTCCAAGACTGGGTGACATACAACGAAAAAAAAAATCTAGGGTCGTTCCTGCACCAAACTCAAGCTCTAAAGTTCAATGTCTTCCCCCGCGGCCACATCCGATTTTTTTTTCTATTACAGAGAGTTGGTCACTATCAGGAGACGGCCCTGAAAGCCCAACTTCTGCGGAACTTGGGACGATCCTGAACGGGAAGCTGAAGAAACTGACGTGGCGTTCGAATAAAATTTACTGAATCTGTAGTGGGCCCATCGCCCTTCGGCAAGTCATCTTGGTTCACAAATGTCACAGATCTGATAGTCATACATCTGATTCCAACCCATCACCCTACAGTTAACAGTGTAGCTACAAGGAGTGAATTAGGAGTTATAGCAGCTATAATTCTGGGTATTAAACAGCGAGGATGACGAAGGATGAATGCTGACATTCACATAGTAGGAGACTGCTTATCCAGCTCAGAGGACGATGAAACCTTGAGATGCAATGGGTAAGCGAGGAGGTGAGTTTTCAGCTCCTCCCCGGTTGACCAAAGTTTGTCAGAGATGCAGATGGCAGATGTTCTACTACTCAGTTTGTCAGAGCGGAATTTATGTCGCACGACTAGACATGAACGCTTGCCCTCCCTGCGGTCACACCAGCCAAGTTCTTTTTTTGTCACTACTGACCACGGCCCTGAAAGCCGAACTTGTCGATAATAGGCCTTGCGTCATGTTGCAGCTTGTGCGGAGCTTGGGGACATGATCCTGAACGGGAACCTGAAGGGAACTGAGGTGGCGTTCGAATAATACTTACCGGATCTGCAGGGTTGCAACGGGGAACATAAAAATTGAAGCGAGCATCATCATAACAGTCGGGTTCCTTGCGGTCGTATGTAGCCAAAGCTGATGAACCCGCGACGCCGACTGCAGCCAATCATCCCTGCACGGTGAATGCGTTGGAGAGCAGTTCAAGAGTATTGACGTGTTTCACGAAAGGTGAAGTTCTTCTCCTAACGTACAGTGATCCGAGAGGAGATAGGACGTACGTGCACACGTATGATCAATTCGATACGCTGTGCTACCGAAGTGGGTAAGTTGATAACCAGCGTCTCATCCACCAGATTATGTTTAGCCCACTCGAAACTGCACCAGTATTTTAACTTTGATAAATCTGGACGCCAGAGGTTAGCAACTATGCAGAATTGTGCACTATAAAGCGGAGCCGGTGTAGGACAAAATCGCACGACAGGGACCCAGAGATCAACTCTTGCCGTATCATTCCCAAAAATACGTGCAACAGACCCACGGCGTGTGCCACCCAGATACATAAAATTTCTCTGGGTCCGCATGGGGATCTCCAAGGTCCTAGTCGTCTTCAAGATGATGGAATCCGAGGGTGCAAAGCATGTTTCGGGCATAAGCCACATGTTTACGCTTCAGATGTGCAACGCCAAAGAGATTTCTACATGCATCGTTGCTCCAAATCGTGAACGGATTGCTAGGAGCGCTGATGGCATCCACTATGTTAGTTTTCCCATCAACGAGATGCAGTGTATAAATGGCAGTGATTGATGTAATGTTTAACTGATATCTTTGTCGGGCATCAAGCGCGTGGTGGGAGTTGTCAGGACCAGGTTTGCCGGTCGCGAGACTCACTGCAGAGCAGCATCCACAAATTCGCTCGACATCGACTTCGTGAGGAGTCCAGTCCTAGCTCGGCGCATGAGTGACTCGCCTGCTACTCTGTGCAATAGTCTCCTGCAGGCCTGCCAGTGCACGGTGGGCTTGATCATCGTATCTCCCCTCGGAGAATGCGAGTTCAACGTACTTGGGCGGTCCAGCACCATGGAGACATACATTATAATGCAAAAAATTAGGCTTGTTACTACTTCCGGATGACTGCGTGGTACTCTGAGGGAACAGTGATACCCGTGGGGCACGTCAGATGGGCCACAGATTGTACACCCTGCCGGATAATGGGGGTAAATACAGTGATCGGAAACTGGATCGCTGATAGTCGGATTGAACAGAAGATGGCATGATCAGGTTGGATGTGTATACTGCATCATGCTTCGGATCTGCCAGCCAGAAAACCGCACCAGGATGTCAAGTGGCCAACCAATCAGACACAAATGTATCATCATCAAAATGTTACGTGAGATGGGCTGCACGCAGGACAGATAGTGGTACGATACTTTATTCCGCCTCAGCTTGCCGTGGTGGCAAGGGATCATCATCGTGAGATTGGGATCAACTTGAAAAGAACGATTTGACTCATTGCTGGGAAGTGAGTGACGATTTATATATCTCACCGACTGTTAAGCTTGACATTAAGGTACTTACCGTCACATAGCACACACAGCCAAGCCCAAAATTTCCGCTTGCCCCGCCGGCGCTGCAAGCTATGTGATCGCTACAAGACACTCGGAAATAATTGACAAACACGGCTCGGATTCTGTTGGAGTTTCACAAGGCTGTACATGCAAGGCCGAGCAAGCAGGTAAGCTTTGATGCACAATCGTGATGCAAAGCGCCAGTGTTGCTAGGAATGTTTAAAATATACCAGTGGTCTTGTCCGTCTCCAGTTCCACAAATATCTTTTCTGTTCTCTCCAACGTCGTGTCCATTCTCAGGTTTCGTTTTTTTTCGACGCTTTCTGCTCACTTCCACCTTCGTAGGCCGTAAACGTTCTCGGGTAGAGCGGGACGATGCTCTCCAACTTTATTCGACGAAATGGTAAACGCAAGCGCAACAAGGTGAATGAACCCAGTTCTCACCACCAAAAGTCACCCTCGGCGTCCTCGTCTCTTGCACCATCATTGGTATTCGACATCAACGAGGAGTCTCTTTCTCAGTTGGCCGCTCAGAGCTCACCGTTGGTGCAACTTAACCTCTTGGATTCCAATGAGGAGTGGTTTCCTCAAGAGTTGCTCCGAAGGAGTTGCTCTCCAGGATCCTCTTCCCGTCGTGCCCAGAACGCTGCGGTAACCCAGAATGGCTTGACTCACGCAGACTCATCATCCGTACTGTCCACTCGCTCAGACGACGTGTCTCTTGTGAGTGTCAGACCTTGACCGTGAGTTCGGGACACCCGATTTGACCTTTTATCCCAAGGGCGTTGTTTTTCGCAAGAAGTCGATACCTGCACCCATCTTGATCCCGGATGCAGACCTTCTTATGCCCAAAGTTCAGATACGACATCCGGTTGTTCCAAGTGCACTTCCTCACATCGAAACGTCCCAGCCAAATGCCAACCATGCCTATTTGAACACATCTTCACCTTCAACGTCGGACAATCTCTCTGCGATCTCCGGGACTACTCTCGCACGTGCTTTGATCGACTCCTCGTTTGTACTTTCGCCAAACGAACATCACAACTCGCGACATCGGAATGGGCTTGTACGTCAGGACTCTGCGACGCTACCCCGTGGCGAAGTCGGTTTCTTACTTGACTCAGGGAGGACACCACCAATCCCTCCAGTGCCCCCAGCACCTGCAGTGTTAGTTCCGTCAAAGCCAAACTATCCCTCTCCTATCAAGTCTGGGGCGAGCACAGAATCGGAATATCCTACTTCAGATTCCTACATCACATCTCCCGAGATAGTGATCAGTTCTGTAGTTCCACAGAGAACACCTTGCACACAAGAAATTCCCTCACCGACAGCATCTACGTCAATCAAGGCCTTGCCTTTCGTTGTTCCTGATACGACAACGCAACGGAAGGCGCGTCCTGTCCCGGCATCCACACAAGTTACCAAGAACGACGTGTTTGATTGGCCTAAAACTGCGGTCGAGGTACCATTGCCTAAGAATTCCCAGGCAACAACACAGCACTCGTCACAGGAGGGGTCTGACGACCACGGCTTGGATGGTTTTGATTTTGTGCCGCCTGAGCCCTTCGTAGCAAGCGCTTCTTCTAACTTGGGCTCGAGCACCTCGTACATCGCGCTACTACATAAACGTAGTGACGCGTATCGCGAACGACGGAAACGCAGGGTTGATAAAGCGAACCTCGTTCGGAATGATGGCTGTATGATAAATCCTTTGTCTCGCTTCAAGCTTGAATTCAAAGACTTCTTCGCAGCCAAGGACAACTCACTGGCGGGTGGTATCCCTGCCTCCCACCAAGGCTATGGTATGCCGTCAGCAACAACGTCAGAGCATGACTACGGCGAGCTACTTAACTATGATCTGACCGTCACCCCCGAATCAAGTGCCTCGTCGTACTTCCCGTCGAGTGTATCGGCAGGATATCAGACATTTCCAGAGACCCCGACAGTTTCCTCGCCACTTTGGTCACCAGGGCATGCTTTCCTTGCAAGATCTGACAGCCAAGTGCTACGTAGACGTCCGCCGAGTCTAAAATCTACAGGGCTTAGGTCAGGAAAGTTGTATTCCGGCCTGAGGACCGCGAGGCGACAGCTGGGCAATAAGGATAGTCCAGGTAGTGGTGCTGTCGTATTACGCAGATCCCGGTCGTCTTTATTTCCCGGACAAAAGATGCCTTCACTGAAACAAGCCCAGTCGAAACCATCACCTTGCGCGCAGGTAAACGACAAGGCGGGCATTCCAGACGAAACGAACCAGTCATCGACGACGAACACCGTGGAATCGCCGAAATCCGTGGAAGTCCGGTCTGCTGTCCGTCCTCATCCACTCGCCCATATCTCGTCTTCAAGTTCCTGTTTGCCGGAAGAGGAAGCTCTTCAAGCACTCGCGCCGCACTCAGCTTCGTCCTTGCCATCTATCAACATAGATAATGTTGACGCTTTGCTCAGCTTAATGACAATATCTGCTTCCGTCATAGATTCATCCCTCAAATCACCGACTTCTGTTCCCCTTCCCGAGTCGACCGATGGATCCCCTTTCAATTCACCTGCATTAGCTGACAGTGTAATGGGGGCCTCGCCATCAACGAGTCCACTCCAATCATCCATTCCTACAGCGACTACAGCCGCCAGCTCATCCCTTCCTTCAGACTCTCCGTTGTCTGCCCCGTCCTCATGTCTCAGGGGGTCGTCATTCTTACCCTCCCCCTCGCCGCCAGTTTCGTTGAAGGAACCACTTTCACAGCCACTCTCTCCAATGCGGATTGTTTCTTCCCCCGCTGTGTTGGATGAGTTAGCGTGTCCCTCTCCGTGTTCCGCTCCACCTCCACCCTACCATACGATAGTATCGGAGAGAACAGCGCACCATCCTGGTTCCATTTCCACACCTTCCGTGTCGCGAACATCCTCTACTGAGCCCGTTTGTCAGCGTAGCCGACAGGCTTCCAATGCCTCCGTGGCGTCCGGTTCGGTGCGAACTCGCGTGAGAGCGCGACCGCCTCTCCCCATCGGGCCCCGAAAACCGAGCGGACCAGGACAAACTTACGGCTCGTTTGTTCCTAGCGACATGGGTCGGAACGGCTCCACGTCTTCTGTGGGAAGTGGTGACCCGATTAGCAGCTCAGGATCACTATGGCGTAAACTCCAATCTGCCGTTTCAAAGCCTCCTCCCAGGTTCCAGCCGCCTCCGCCAAAATGGCGTGGACTTACGTTGGAGGCGGCTCAGTGGACGTTCACGTCGGAGCAGCTCCAGGAGATGGTATCTCAGGCAATTCAGCAGGCGTCGGAAGGTTCGTCCCTCCGGTTGCTGAGGCTTGAAACCCTGGAGGGGGAGATTATGGACGAGATGCATCGCCTGGAGTTGCAGCATACGGATGTCAAAGCACAATACAAGGCGCTCGTGCGGAAGCGGTGGACACTCATGGGTGCTCTGGCCGGCCACATCGAGGGTGCGGAGATGAATGATGCCACGACGGTCTGCCGGACGATGGAAGAGCTCGCGGACGTATTATCGGCGCTCGACCGCTTCGCAGACAAGATGCACAATGTCGTCCTCCAGATGGCACAACTCAAGAGCTTGCGTGACGTGCACAACGCCAGCGCCCTCGCGATGGCGGTGAGGAAAATCAACGGGTTGTTTGTCCGACAGATGGCGGAGAAGGAACGACTGCAGGAGCAGGTTGATACGCTCCAAACGGAGCGAGACGAGGCGTGGAAACACGCAGAGGACATCGCGCAGGATTATGACACGCTCAACGACCGTGTGTCTGAGACCGCGTACGCTTATGGAGATGTCAGGGTACACGCTGATACGCAGTCTTTGGCGGGGAGCAGGCGTTCGGCGCGTGTCTCGGCCGTGCGCAAGTCGAGCATTCGGCTGTCTCAGGCTGGCTTACGGTCCCGCAACAAACACCGACCGAACCGTTCGTCCAGCAATGCCACACGGCCGACGTCCCTCGCATTGGAAGGTATTCCTCCCGTCCCGCATTTGCGGGTGGACCCGTTGTCGATAGGGTCTGCCACGTTGTCCATTCCGACGGCTACTACTTCGATGTTTAGCAGCAGCAGCTCATCGGCGGCGGCGGCGTCCGAGGCGTTGTTGGCGCTCGCAGAGGCACAGCGCGAGGTGTACGAGATGCTCGGTTTGAGTCTCCCGCCCAGCCAGGCGTCGTCGAGACCCCGGACGTTGTCGGGTCTAGACCATCACAGACCGCGTTCGCTTAGCTCTCGACCAATGTCCGACTCGCTCACCGAGACCAATCCACGCGCACGGCAACAGCGGTGGGGTCGGAGTCGGGGGCGGTCGTCGTCGTTCTCCTCCTGGACGATCTAAGTCTCAATGAAATCATCCAACGCCTCGGCGTATCATCTCGTTCGCCTCGGCCCCTGATCGACGGTTGACTCGCGCTCCTTTTTTTTTATCCTGCAACCTCGTTATTACTTTTACACGATGCATCATTATAATCATAATCATGTATTTATTTATACCCATATTTCGTCACTCGTCGCTCGTCCTCATCGTCGTTTCTTTTCATTCCCTTTTTACTACAGTATATGGACGTTATTGGAGAACGCATCCCCCCATGTTTCATAATTCTCTGCGGGCTTTTTTTCGTGTTATCCATGTAGTGCTATCATACCCATTAAATTTATGCACCAACCCCCTCAGCTTTCTCCATCGAGAGATTATGTGGAACTACAGTGAAGAAAGGTCACGATGCAAACGAGCATAGGACAGCTCGTTAGGTCAAGTAGGTGACGGACAGCACGAGATTTATGGATATGATTGCTCGCATATACACTCGCGGGTGTCCAACTCGTGATTTCACAAAGGCATCGATCGTGTGTGCAGCTCGAGGAAACACTATCAAGTACTGTCAACAGAGACGATAACAACACTGAATATATATAAAAAAGAGAGAGGATGACCAAACGAATCGTGTTTTCTTCTGAAGAGAGAAAGAAAAAAATAAAGCATAAAAAAAAAAGTCCCATTGATCTCAATGTCTCGCGCGTTTCCGCCGAATGATGAACTCGTTAGTCGGGCTCGTCTGTGCTGTGGAAGCGTCCTCGGACGGTGACACCTCGTCAAGGTCCAGACTCTCTGTGCCCGCACCCGCACCCGCACCGCCGCCGGCATCCGTATCCACCTCTTCGTCCGCCTCGTCCTCGTCGTCCCGCCGTCGCTTCAAAGACGACCTCGGGACCTCTGCTGCTGGACGACTACGCGTCGATGACCCAGCGCGGGGTGTCTTCGTCGGCGACTGTGACCCATCATCGTCCTCCCGTACCCGCGGCCGACTGTTGGGTGTCTCCTGCGCGACTCCATCCCTATCCCCATCTCCGACCCCACCTCCGCTCTCCCCACCCTCACCCTCACTCTCGATATCGCTCTGCCCATGGTCACGCTCCTCGTCATGTTCAGACGGCGTCGGCGGACGACGTACGATAGGTCTCGGTCTCGGTCGTGCCGTCGGTCGACTCTTTCGCACAGGTACCTCCCCCTCCCCTTCCTCCCCCTCCACTCCTTCCTCACCTCTCGGCTCCACCTCTACCTCCGGCCCACTCTCCTCGTCGCTCGTTCCGATCGCACCACCCTTGGCTTTTCGGCCCTTGCCACCCGCGCCTAATCGCACACCATCACCATCACACGTCAGTCGAGTCCACGACGAACGTTAACATGCGTAAGACATGTAGAGACGTACCTTTATGCATGATCGACACCAGTTTCTTTTCGTACGCCCGTAGAGGCTCCCACGTTTTGGCCGTCGGCTTCACCTCGATCTTGGCATCGCTCACCAGCTGGTCCAAGTACGCTTTTCTAACAAGCCACACAGCAGTCAACGATTCAGCGCGCGCCCCGCACGAAATGTGCAAGACTCACATGGCCAACGCGTCCCGGCTCTCCACGCCCTTGAGCAGCGGTATCAATGCCCTAAAGAATGACATGGACGCGCTCAACCGTTTCTTGTTCTTGCTCTTTTCGTGCGCAGACACGTTCTTGATCATCTCCTGGAGTAAATCCTTGTGCGTCTTGACGACGTAACGGCTCTCCAACCGCCGTACGACGGCGAGTTGTGCGCCGCGGATGAGAAAGCTCGTCGCCAGTTGCTTCGCAAGCCCGACCGTCCGTTCCTCGTTTTTCACTACCGCGTCCATCACGAGCGAGAACGACTGTGACGCAAGCCCGTTGTTTCAAATGGGAACGAGCGGTACGGTATGGAGAGACGTACCTCCAAGAGTGCCTTTTTGATCACAGTCACGACCATCTCGCCGTTGTCGTTGTACATCCCTTCTTCGCGCAGCACGTCGATGATCACCTTTGTACAGAGATCAAAGGATGGGCCGAGACGCCCATAGTTGGCAAGGAGAACGTCGCTGTGCTTGAGGTGCACTGCCCCCGCACGAATCGCGCGCAAGAACGTCGATACCGTCGCCATAAAATGATACTCTTGCTCGAGCACAGCTCTCGTCAGGGCTTGGCCTACGACGTTTGTTAAAATCAAACCCGTAGAAGCAGACAGGAACTCACCTGGTGGGACAGACGATTTCGCACGCGTCTTGAAATTACTCTTACCTTTGCCCTTGCCACCCTTGCCAGTGGGCGTAGGTTCCTCTTCTTCGGAGCTGTCGTCGTGTTCGCTCTGGGGTTCCTCATTTTGAGCGCGACTGCCGTCCTCCAACAGTTCTGCATACTGCTCGATGGAGGACTGGATGAAGCCTGCGCAGCGCTGTTGCACTTCCCCCTCCAGTTGGAGCGAGAGCGGCTCCGTGGGCAGTGCGTCGCCACGTGGCGACGTCGCTTGGCTCGGACAAAACAAGATATGAATGTTCATGAGGTTTTGGAATGCCTATCAATTCAAAATGAGACGGGGTGCTACACTACAACGTTGAACCCACCGCGCGTTTGACGACCTCGGCTGTATTCGATTGTTGTCCAACAACATAATCGACCAGCTTCTCGATCAACGCATCGCGTTGCTCGCGCAACGTTTGTCGGAATTTGTCGCTGTCGGGGGACGTGTCCTTGACATCGGGCAAGCTACGAACCTTCCAGATGATATGCAACCCCAGCAGATGCAGGCCTTGTTCGACCATCTGATAATCCGCGCTACAGCGTTAGTTCCATGTTCCACGAAAGATGACCGCGCTCACCCGTTCCTCTTCCTTGTACCCCAAACGACCTCTTTCGACGAGGGCGGAGATGATGTCCCACGCACTGCTCTGCTTACCACCCTCGTCTTCCTCCATCCAAGCACATATATCCCTTGAGCCTGCCAACGCACATATCCGCGCACATACGGCACCCAGCGCAAGTACCTCGTCTTCCGAGAAGGACGCCACCTCGATCTCTTCGCGGCCCGTGACGGCATCGCGCAGCTGCGTCGCCAGCTCGTCCTCGAGCTCGAGAATCTTTGTGCTATTCGTGTTTGTCAGCGACGTGGCGGCCATGAAATGTCGGATTGCGGAAACAGCTTTGGTGAGCACAGATTGCGATGAATGCGATAGGAATTGTTTCGATACGTCGTCCCAGAGGCTCGCGTACGCCTACAACACATCGTTATTCCATTCATTGACATTGATTGAAATTGCAATGACGACGCACGTTCATCATTCGCATCTCGAGGTAAAGGTCGAGGCTCATCAGTGGCGGGATGAGCAACACCTCGGATATGCGATTTTCGTCCGTTTGGTACTTGATGAACAGCCTTGGTAGTCCCTTGATCAATGCACGCGTCAGGTCCGATACGACTGTCTCTTCGTCGCCCTGGGGCAAAAACATAAGCCAGGTGCCATCAAACGCAAACAGTGAACGCAAGGCAAACCTTCTTTCCGCTTGTAGACGCCAATTTGGTACGACGCAACGATGCCACGAGTACCTCGAGCAGCACGGTTTCCTCCACTTCGGATAACCGCCATGCAGGATCCACCGTGTTTCTTGCAGATTCCACGAGCGAGTCAGGGCCGTCCATGTCCTCGTCTCTGCCTGCGGAATGGTCGAGCAGTAGGACGTCCAAGATGCACTCCCAATCGTCGACAGCGTCGACTTCGTCCCACAGTGCCTCGACGGCAAGCACTATCCGTCCTCTTGGATCAACCCCAGTCAAAGACGGTAGGTGTACGCGGCGATTTGGCACACCATCAGCCTCGCCCGCCTCACTTTCCTCCTCGGCAGCCTCTGGGGCACGGTCAAGGGCCTTGCCCCACTTGACGAGCAACATCGCCAAGGCCTTGACGCCCGCCCTCGACTTGACCTTTTCCCCCTTGTTACGCCCCGCGACGGCCGAGACACGCTCCTCTGCCATTTCTTGCCAGACCCCGGCCACGAAACCGGCCACGGCTTTTCTGACACGCGCTTCTGCGTCAAAGAGGAGAAGGCACATGCGTTCGCGTTCCTCGTCTTCGAGGAGGGCGTTGCTGTCGATGGCGCTCAGGACGCCTATGACGGCGGTGCGTACGCTCAATTCGGTATCGCCACCGGCCATCTCGAGTAACCGGGGTTTGAAGCGTTCGGTAAAGTGAGTGAGTGAGCCCACGTACTCGGATTGTGCGTAAACAACCGCGAGCGCTCGTACTGCTTCGAGGCGGACGGGTGTGCTAGAGTCCGAGAGGACCCAGCCAACGTAGCGGAGATACGATCCGTCGAGGAAATGTGCGGGATAGTGGGTAAACCATGAACCCATGGCTTTGACACATTCAGCGCGGATGTTGGGGTCCAAGTCACGATACCTGTGAACGAAGACACTGGAAAACGGATTGAACGGCGATGATAGGAGAAGGAAGAATGGTGCGCACCCATCTACTATTTCCTTGAGGTATTCGGCGAGGATGGTACGTCGTTTTCGGACTTGTGTAGCCTTGCCGTCCAGGTCTTTTTCGCGCACCGCGGTGGATTTGTTGATGGCCTTCCGTTTCCGCTCACCTTCTCGCTGTCGACCGAGGATTTCGGCTTCCTTTTCGACGGCTGCTGCTACTTGGCATAGGGCGGTCTCTACTTCGAGGGCGAGGACGGTGGCAGTATGGCGAAAGGAGCGTATCTGGGAGGACGACATGGCGATGACCCAGGTTTGTAGGGTTGTGATAAGATCGGTGGTGTAGAGCGATCCGAGTTCGGCTGCTGCTAGGACGAGACGTTCGATTAGCTCTGAGAGGGAGGAGCGAAAGCGTTTGAAAGCGGGCAGTTTGGAGGTGAGGGGATATATTGGGGAGTTTTCCTGATGGGAGATGAGCGAGGTCGCGGGAGTGTGGTGGGCAAAGATACCTGTTTGAGGCCCTCTGTGAAATTGTCGAGGGAATCGACGACGCCGTCGTAGTCGATGACTTGGTCTGCGTCGAGCGAGTCATTGCAACCGCATGCACGCAAGATGCAGTTGATCAGTTCTGCCTGGGCTGCTCCGGGAGTTTGGGAGAGCGAGTGGAGGAAGTCCTCCGCGGTTGATTGGAGTGCGGCGGAGGGGTTTAATAGGGTGTCTATGAAGCAAATTGAGATGGCAGGGACCGGGATGGGCGTGGAGAGAGGACGTACTGAAGAGGGGGTTATCTGCGTTGATCTTGGTGTCTGTAGCGACCTTTGTGGCATCGAAGTGGCCGTTTGCAGGCTTTGCTTTGGCGCGCCTGGGCTTTGGCTTGGAAGGGACGGCGGTGCGCGGTTTCTTTGCGGGAGGGGGGCCCTTTGGTTTGCGGGGCGGGGGAGCGCGTTTCTTGGATCTGGATGCGGTAAAGTCCTGCTCGTCGTCGTCGTGCTCTGGGTCCGCGTCGTCGTGGTCGTCCGAGGGGTCGTCTCTGTCGTCGAGATCTGAGAGCGGGTCCTCCTCGTCGGGTTGCGGGGCTCGCTTGCGCTTGTTCGGGGACTGGCTGGCTGTTCTGGGTGAGGAGAGGGGGGAGATGGGGAGAGGCGTGGACGTACTGCAAGCGAACTGCTTGACCTGCTTTCTGTCGCGCTGGGAGCGACGGGGCGGAGCGGTGGGTAGAGGCATGAGAAGAGGTCCAGTCAACGAAACGCGTCGCGACTTTTCCCCGCTCACGATTTGTCATGCTCCGACTGTCGACGCTGTCCCGGGCACGCGCAATCAACGTCCGTCCGTCCCTCTGCCGCTGTTTTCTTCCGTCCGCCTCACTTCTTTGCAGGTTCGCTTCGCCGCGCCGGGACACGCCAACCCCCACTTTCTCGACCGCGCCCGCTTCAGAGACCCCTCGCACCCCGCAGCCAAACTCGCCCTCCGCAACTTGCCCTCCTTTGTCTGTCCCCATTTCACCATCCGCGCCTTTCCCGACGCCGTCCTCCAGGAACCCGCCGACTTTGTCCCCATCAACCCCCTCCTCGCCACCGGCCTCGTCCGCGCACGCACGACCACCCACGCCGCAACACGACGGCAGAAATGGTGGTCAAACCTCGACGCCCAACATCTACCGACGGTGCCAGACACCCCAACCAGCGGAAAGGAGGGTCACAGACGGCGGGTCACGATGCAAAGACACCTCAAGTTCGTCGCCGCGAGGCAGCTCGCTGATGCCCGCCTTGCCGCACTCGCAGAGCGTGGCAGGCGCAACGTCAGCCTGCTCTTCCACACCTCTAAGAAGGCGACGAGCAAGTCGTGCGTCATCCGCAGGAGACTTCGCTCCAAAATCACCGCCGCAATCGGCCTTGTCGTCGCTCGCAACGCAGACGCCGTAAACGCGCCAGAGAGCGACCAGCCGGCGAGTCCCCCTCGTCTCCTCCCGTCTCCTCCCCGTCCTCACATCCACCCCTAAACAGCGGCCGGCGACCCCGTATCCTCTCCTGAACTTGGTCTCCCGACCTCCACAAGAGAACGAGCGCCTCGTCCTGCAAGGTCACTGCCTCTCCTGACCGCCCTATCCGTCTAACACGTACACCCAGATTGGACATATCTCGTCGTACCCGACCTTGCCATCTACAGAACACCACTGCCCAACCTCGTCCAAGCCGTCCGAAAAGCTCTCCTCAGCTTGAGCCATCAATCGACCCGTCTAGAATCCTCGTGGTCTGCCCTACCGAAAAATAACGCGACACCTTTGATCGATAGGCGTCAACCCTCGCTTCGTCGTCCTCACAAGGTCGTTACCAAGTCCACGACCCGAACCCACACAGATCATCCCCATCGTTCGCATCCCATTTCCAGGGCATCAGCGCGCGCACAGCGCTCAAACTCGCCTCACGAACCAACCCCAGCCAAACACGAACACGTATCCACTCGCTTGTATTCCAGTCATCCCATCGTCTTGCCACACGAGTAATCCATCGCTCTTCGTTCGCAAGGCCCATTTGAACTCGAGTCGTTCCTCTTGACCCACCGAGGGGAGATCGAGTTGACGCGGAGACACAGAGGTAGTCAAAAGGTCATAACTTGATACTTGTCTCGCCGTGTTCGGGGCTTTCTTAGTGCCTTTGTATCGATGGGCACTCGACGTGATCGACCGCCGTCCAAAGAGACCACAGAGTTTGGCCCGAGTCTTCATTCACTGCCAGCTGTGCATGTGCAAACCCCCCAAGAAAGTCTGACAGACAACACCGACATACGATTCGCTGCGGCACCCACAAAGCAGCACGAAGGATAGCACTTTACAGTTCGAGCTTGTCGGTTCATGTCATGTACTACTATCCTACACACTCTGTCCATCTCACAAATTCGACGCCCGCGCACCATCCTGCTCAATCTCTTCGATAAATGCCTTTGGGTTCGGTTTGCGTCCCAAAAAGTCCTAGACGATCAAAAAAAAAAACACCCTAAGAGATCTTTCATTTTTCTACAAGCCGCCTCGCGACGTACCTCGAGCGAGTCCATCTCGTCCCGGCTCCCGCCTACGAGGAGAATCTTGTCCCGATACAGTGTCCCCAGCTTGGGATCCAACGGCGCCTTTTTGAACACCGTCGCGTACATGTCTGCAGCGAACACGAGCGAGTAGGTATACCTAATGGCCACGCGACGTCGTCAAAACTCATCCATGTCGGCAACCGGAACGAGAATAGCTTACCCATAATACCCAGCATCGTATCCACCGACAATGTGCCCAAAGGTACCCTGTCCAGGTTTATACGCACCCCCTTGCACCAGTGATATTTGCTCCCTCAGCTCGTTCCAGAGCTTGGTATAGTCCGTGTTCACGTCCAGACTGTTGTTGTGCACCGACAGATCAAAGTTGGCGAAAAACAGCTGGCGGAGGTAAAACAGCCCCACGTTGACATAGCGACTGCGAGCAGTGAAAAACATTCAAAAACGTTGTACACGCGCAAGGCAGGAATATCCATTCTGAAGACTGACCTCTTGATGATCTTGGCGATCAGGTCGTCCGACAACGGCTCTTGTGTCTTGTAATGACTCGACATCTTCTTTAGCACTTCGGGCTCCCAGCACCTGAGGACAGGACACCCACACTCAATCACGACGTCCCAAGACAAGAGATGATGGCAACTGACCAGTTCTCGAGCATCTGCGACGGCGCCTCCACGAAATCGCGCGCAACGGCCGTCCCGTGGAATCGCGCGTATCTCGTCCGACTCAGCAAACCATGGAACACGTGTCCCATCTCATGGAAGAACGTCGTGACGTCGTCGTGTCGCATGAGCGCCGGTCGCTCTGGCGTCGGTTTCGCGAGGTTCGCAACCATGGCCGTCAACGGGTAGTGTCGTCTCCCATTGGGGAGCTCGTAACCTGGGAAAAGACCCCACACGGCGGCATGCGAGTATTTGGCATCTTTAAAAAACATGAGCGTGTTGAACGACGCGATCGAGTGTTCACGACTCCGTACCGCGAGGAAATAGGTCGAGGTAGCAGTACCCGACGAAACCCGATTCGTCCTTTGCGTCCTTTTCCCAAACCGCGAACTGTTGGACCTCTGCATGGAGATCAGTCACCTCACTCGTTCGAGGCGGGCTCAGCGCATCGTGCAAGACTCACCGGGGTGCCATACATCCCGCGCATCGCCCTTGATCTCTATAAATCTAACTCCGAGTAGGTTCTGGTATATATCAAGGATAGCAGGGACAACGACGGAGACCGGGAAATACTCCTTGACAAGGGAATCATCGAGACTCAGGTTGCGCTCCACGTAGAGGCGATCGTAATATCTACCGGGGCCACGATTAGACAGAGATGGAGAAACATACACAAATGGCGTGCCTGTAGTCCCAAATGTAAAAGTTGTCGTCGATTGGCAAGCCGCGTTTGATATGCTCCTCCTTTTTAAGCGCGAGAAGCGTAGCGCGTTCTTGAACGCCAAGAGGATCAAGATGTCTCTTGAGCTCGTCCAAAAACTACACGACGGATGAGGGGATATCCACACAGAGATCACGAAAATCAGTGTGACAGACCTGCTTCGCATTGGCCGCACTCTTGACCATCTTCACTTCCGTAATGTAATCCGCCCAAGAATCGTACTGCAGGATCTCAGCAATCTCCTTGCGTAGACGGAGGGCAGTATTCAGGTGCTCGACGTTGTTCGCCAGCCTATCATCAAAGGCCTGTTGAGTCGCTTTGCGCGTCTTAGGGTCGTTGGCGTATTTGAACTTGCGATCGTAACTGTCAGAATTGGACCGCATGCGTTGATGAGCCGAAGACAAAACTCACGATAGGAAAGATGTCGGGCGTCTTGAACGTGACTTCGTACAACACCTTGTCACCTTCCGTACGTTGAGTATACCCCGAGATCACGTCCTCTGGGACACCATCAAGTTCCTCGCGCGTCAAGGCGATGCGACCCTACAAAAGAAAGGCTTCAGATCGATCGACATGGACGAGCAAAAATCCGACTCACGTTCTCCTCGTTAAAGTTTTGCTACAAGACGCAATGGCACGATTCAGCACACCCGCTCCTACCATAACGCAAACACGACCCACCGTGAACTTCAAGCACGCATCCGAGAGCTCATCCCTAAGACTCTTCAGCCTCTCCTTGTCCGCCTTCCGCTCGAGCGCCAACCCAGCGCGCTTCCCATCGAGCAACATTTTTTCGACGAGCCGCTTTTGCTCGGCGCTCAACGCGTCCCATGCGCCGGTCTTGCGCAGGTTAGCTGCGGCGGTCACCTTGGCCTTGTACAGATCGTCGCGCATCGATTCTTGGTTCCCGAATTTGCGCGTGCGTTCTTCGGATTTGGTAGAGGCATCGCGGAGGGCCTTGTTTGTCGAGACGTTTTGGTAGAACCCGAGCGGCTCGAGGGTGATGTCGAACTCGGTCTCTGCGTTGGCGAGCGTCAGCTGTCACACGAGGAAAGACGTGAGCGCGTGGCACTTGTGCGCAGCATGGAAAAAAAAGGGGGGGTTCAACTCACAAACACCTAGAGAAAACGGACGTGCGCGGGTCAGACGATCAGCGAGCGAATGGGAAATTGGAAGGAAGCGCACTCACGTTGTCGAAATCGAGCTTGTCCTCGGGCAGCTGGACGATCTCGTCGCTGACCTGCTTATTCTTCGCGAGTGCCTCGGTCGTCAGCCGGTCGACGTCCTCGACGGTGTGTTGCCAGCTCGGCGGGGGCTGCGGGGGCGTCAGGGATGCCATCGTGGTGGTGTCCGCGGTGAACCTCAGGTCGAGATGGACGTGTCTGGTGGCGAGCTGCCGTCGGTGTGGTGTTCGAGCCTGTCTCCAGAGTGTGGGACAGCAACGCAGCTGAAGCACGAGCCTGCGCGTCCCGACGACGTTCATAGCGGTAAACGAAAAACGTCAGATACAGAGTACGACATCCCTTCCTCAACCTCCCTCGACCCTTCGAATCGTCCGTTTGTCGCGCTCTCCAACGACCACGATGACCCCCTCGTTCTCAAGCGCCTTGATGACCTCTGCGAACTCGGCCGTGTCCACGCGAATGCTACTCTGCTCCCCCAACCGCCTCATCGCGTCTCCCCACCGAATACCCCGACTCTTCGCCCCACCAGCACCGTCCAGCATAGCCAAGAGCTCCCTCCGCATGTCGTCCCGCAGCCTTCTCTGTCCAACCCCAGTCCCCGTGTTGAGCAGGCCCATGTCGATCTTGCCCGTCCGTGGGTCCATCGCACTCGTCCGGATCGCCTCGCGCATCAGCCGACAGGCTTCTTGGACGTCTTGCAGCTCAACATGCGCAGCGAAACGCATGCGGGCGTGTGCTTCAGAGAGGCGGATCATGCTTTCCAGCTGACGTGTGGTCGCGGTGATACGCTTCTCAGCCGCACGAGGCTCATTTGACCCAATGGCGCGAAGGGAGACATAGGACGCGACGAGTTCGTCACTCGCTTCGGAGCTGAGGACGGGATGGATATGCGTTCGAGCGTACTCGATATATGCCGAGAGTTCTTCCAGAGGCTATGTCACACCGTAAATTCCTGGATACACAAAAAGTTCGAGATGGAACCAACCAATATATCATGTCCTCCAGTGTCCGGAGCATCTTCAAGGTATAACCCGACGAGGTGCTGAGCTAGCCTCCGGTCCAGTGCCTCATCAACGCGATCCAGGACGAGGTAGAGGAGATCAAATCGTGATATGAGAGTTGGAGGAAGGTCGATGTTTCGCGTGATGGGCAGGTTGACGTTGTATTTCGACTCAACTGGATTGGCTGCAGCGAGAATAGAGGTTCGGGCATTCAAGGTGGTGATGATGCCAGCTTTTGCTATCGAAACAGTTTGTTGCTCCTGGTTATGCCATCAGTCGGGCTCACCGAGCTCAGATTCGCAGACTGACCATAACCTCATGGAGGACACTGCGAGTCGCGTCCGACATTTTGTCAAATTCATCAATGCAGCAGACACCTCCATCACTCAAAACAAGCGCGCCACTGAGCATGTCGTTAGCCACGAAGAAAGGGATGTATCGATGCAAACTTGCCTCTCTAGAACCAGTTGTTTCGAGTCCGGATCTCGGGTGACGTATGCAGTGAGACCAACGGCTGATGAACCTTTTCCGTTCGCATACACTCCTCGAGGAGCAATTTTGTGCACATACTATGAAAGGTTTCAGCTCCCTGGACGGAAAGTACGAGGATAGAAATTACCTGCAAGATCTGAGACTTACTGGTACCGGGATCACCAACGAGCAAGACGTTGATGTCTCCACGATATCTCGGCCCTCCACCCCCCCCACCCCTCGCAATGTTCTTGTTCGTTCCACCAAACAGCTGAAGAAGTATCCCCTTTTTGACGTCTTCCATCTCCCAGATAGACGGAGCAAGCGATCTTGCCAGAATCTCATACAAATCATGTCTTCTGCTAAGCTCAATGAGTGTCGCTTCGAGTTCGGCCTTGCGTATCTTTCGTGTCTGCATGCCTCCAATGGCGTCTTCAACCTGAATGTGCACGACATCGAGGTACGTCTTGAAGAGACTTTTCATCGTTCGCTGGCGTGGGTTCACTCTGACTGGTACACTCCTGAAGATTCCAGTAACAGAAAGGCGGTCACCAGGTTTTGCCAGATCGACCAGCTCGTCATACACGCTCAATGAAACAGTGTGGGGCGTCTGACCGTCGGGTACTGCATCTGGGGTCTCTTGTAGCCTAATGACTTGTCTGTCCGCAAATTCGCAACGGTTATGTATGAGTGACATTGTGCCAACGGATGCACAGACGTCGCGAGGACAACGACCAGGTTCTTCAATCTTGCCACGGTCAATTTCGACTTGGACAGTATGAGAGCAGGTGAGGCACCGGAAAAACGCCACTTTCATGTCTGGGATGACGGGAGTGGCACGGATGACGAGACCCTTGATGCAGATGAGCTTGTCGGTGTCTGCAAAGCTGATCTAGTATCATTACGCAAACAGAACCAAGAGACCGATTTACCACTTGGATTGAGCTCGCGCATGTTGACAGACTTGAGTCCAAAGGGTCGGACTTTATACACTTTGCCCATGATATCGGCGATTTCTTCGTCACCTTGTTCTCCCTGCATGCCTTCCGCGCCAGCCTGCTGGTCTTCGTCGGCGATCTCCAACAGGAGATCTTTGAGGATTTGGTCCATCGCGGGTATCACTTCCTGGGGGTACTTTTGGAGCTGTCCAAACAGCTTCTTGCAAGGAGGGTAAGCGAGCAAGTTGCCCATGTCCAAATTCAAGTCGGTCTGTCCCGTTTGCCGCATGGTGCGTAGCTGGGTCTCGTACAACACGACCTCAGCTTCCTCTGGGGAATCGAATGCGGTCGTGTGTTGGTTTTGCTCCCGATCATACAGCGCACGGTACTTTGGTTTAAATCCACGAAGGAATTCGCGGAAAAGCTTCATCGTCTCTGCGAGGTTCACAGTGGTGCCCCATATGGCACGGATTTCGTCGGGTTCATCTGTCGGGACTGCGGGCGCGGAGAGATTAGGCACAGATGAGGGTGGGATGGATAGATGTGTTCCGTCCGAATTGAGGTTGTCGCTCAGCAAGTCGTCGTGGTACGCTCTTCGCGCGACGCGGCGGGGCGTGGTGGATGTGAAAGAGGAGTGTATATCCCCTCTGCGGTTTCTGGGTGTCCCGAGCGGGGTGAAACTGGCGACGCGCTTGGCCAGCGGGGTGGCGGGGTCACTCCCCGGGAAGAAGAGCCGCTGCGGGCTGGCCTGCGGAGGCGCGTCCATGTCGACATCGTCGATGTCGGACGTTGGGAAATCGACTCTGGGCGGGGAGGACATTGTGGACGTCGTTAAAGTGGCTGAGGAACACGCGTCGCGACGCGCTCGATTGCACATTTAGGGTAGGCCCCATACCAGAGTCCCCGTTACACACGGTCGGGCCCGCGCCCTTCTCGTCGACTACCATTCCAATATTCGAATGGCGCCCGAAACCAGCCTGGACGACGCTCAACAGGTTCGTTCTAGTGCATGATGCGTAGACAAGCATCTAACGACAGCACAGACGAGTATTTACGTTCCACATCGGGAGCCAGGTAAGGTTCAAGCCACCTCATGTGCAGCACGTCGCCCACGCCTAGATCAGACACGGATGGCGTCGAGTCGTATACACTGTTCCCAGACAGAGATATTCCAAATGGCTACGAACTACGCCTTGCTGCATACAAAATGGCATGGTCAAAGTGCCTACAACGGGTCAAGGTACGCCTCGAGTAGCATATATGGCATATACTGAACCGAGACAGGAATTGATCCACGCTCTGCATGCGCCGATCGTGGGCAGGGTGGCAGAGTTGGTCAACAAGGCCTACACGGACACACTACCAGGTCTGCCGTACGCAGAATTGCCAGTAATATCAGTGACGGGTAAGCATGCCAGGAAAACATGAATATCGCGGCTAAACAGAGTCTAGCTTTTGGAACTTCTTCGTCGATCTTTGACGAAATCTCAGCCCACCTCGAAACCGAGGGACAGGATGACCTCTTTGATGACAATACCGGTACTCACATTGTCACCCACCTCTTCCCGCAAGATTGCCCGAACCTCGTGTCTGCAATGAAGACGCTCATTACTGGCTTCATCAATAAAACTGAGGAGGAGCTAGGCATGTGCGCGTGGCTTCTCTGAGCTAGACCCACGTTTAACATCTTTCTAGGCTTGGTCAAGCGGAAGCCCGCAAGCTCCTTGTCCACAGCCGACATTAGCCTGCTTCAAATATGGTTCGAGGCACTCCGTAAATCGAGAGGTAATGAGGCACTGAAGATTTGGCGATTTCAACATTAATTCAGCATCATCAGGGTCAGATAGTAACACAACCCGTTTGGTTGTCATCTTGCACGATTTCGAGCAATTCGACCCCCTCGTCGTGCAGGACCTCATTGAAATTTCCAGGTACTCGATGCCTGCGTTGACTCGGTCAACAATCCCGCTGACGTTGTCTCCCAGCCTTGCAATTCCTCGACTCCCCCTCGTTTTCATTCTCTCAATGACCTCTCCCCCAGCACCATCATATATTCATGCTAATTATCCTCGAACGACGTTGTCTCGCTTGCAAGTTCGGAGTTGCTCGTTCTCAACAAGTCAGGATGTCCTGGATGATATTTTGTTAAAGGTAAATTACTATCTTACAATGGATTCAGCATCCAGATTGAGCTTTCAGTCAGACGTTTTTTGACGTCGAGTTCGATCCCGATCTCGTCCTCGGACCGGCAGCGATCGAGTTTCTCGTCGACTTCTTTGAGAGACATTCGCCGTCTCTTGATGGCTTGATATCCATCCTACAGGTGACAATCCTAGTTAGCCGCCCGCCGCTTCGTTCCTCAACCATAATTCCAGTTAGCTCATATGAAACATTTTGAAGAACCCCTCACCATTTTCCTATGCGAAGAAAGCCTCGCGTCCACGAATCTGGCTGATCCCAACTCGGTCCCTTTTTTCAACTGCGTCCTTGCTCGAATTCAGTGTTCATCCTTGGTTCCAGATCACTCTACTGGCTGGCTGACCGGGGGGGTAGACGAGCTGCTCATGCTCGTCCGGACTGCCCGGGTAGCCTTTCGGAAAAGATCGAAATTATTACGCGTGTCCTTTCGACTTTTCCTCGTTGTACAGCACTTCATGGTTTCGCTTGGTCACAAGAGCGAAAAAACCCTTCCCGAGCTAATGTGTGCAGCTTTGAGAGGTCGTCTTGGGACCTCTTATAGATATCTGTGTGCCCTAGTCAAGTAAGTGACCGGTATCATGTATTACTCAATCAATAACATGTTCTCTGCAGAAAATTACAAGCAAATCAACTGGATGAGCTCCTGTCAGATCTGCATGATTTCTTTGCCAGTGTTCCAGCTCAGGTACGGGACGCGGAAAAGGAAATCATATCGCGGATAAATATGGCCCGCTCGGTTCATGATAGGTACAATGATGGAGCACGGGAAGTAAGAGATGTGGCGGAAACGGTTGGAGATTGGTTGCTCGAATATTTCCAGTGCGTAGTTCCCATCTCACCTCGTAATTCAAATTCATGGGTGTGCCTGTGTCAGACATCATTTCGTCTCTCTCGAAGAGCTACCCCTGTGGGATGTATGGTATACCGGTTCCAGCCCTTTCCCCTCGGAGGTATGGTCGACACAGCCCACTTGTCGTCTCACCTGATCTGTTTCGATTCCAATAGCTATTCAATCCCTCCCTGCGTGCTTCGATATTCGCCGGTTTGTTGCATCCGCAAGACTACGGTGTGACTGCCATGACGAACGACGACGTTGATGCTGATGACGAAGAGACCCTTTGGAATATGCCCGATACAAGCATTTTATTCCAGCGTTACCTGGAGAGTGGGAAGATGATCAATGTGTTCGACTGGTTTGAGTCGTTCACGGTCGTCCTGGAAGCGCAACAACGCCATGTGAGAGATGAGTCGGCCCGTGAGGCGCGGACACGGACTCCCACTCGGCGAAAAGGGAAACAACGACACACAGAGGATGGGAGTTGCCTCGAGGAGAGCGAGGAAGAGCTTGGAAAATGGAGGTTAGAAATTCAGGCACGCTTTCTTCGCTCGCTGCATGAACTCGATTACGTCGGACTCATCAAGCACACGGGCCGCAAAGCTGACCACGTAATGCGCACTGTGTTTGACGTTCCGGGTTGAGTGCGTAGGTGTAATCGTGATGCTTGTAAACGAATCTTGACCCGTCCTTGCATAGCAGCGACTGCGAATTGAAAGGTGAAACAACCTCTCGTGACGACGATGTGAATTACACGTCACTGCCCGATCAAAACTCTCAGGTCCGGTCGCCCGCCACTGGCAGCAGGCGCCTCCCTCGCGGTCATGCCAGTGGTTGACCCCCGCGTGTCGGCAGCATAAAATTCAGTTGGAACTCCGTCGTCCACTCTCTTCCTCGCATCGCGCTCTCTCCCTTCTCTCACCACTCTCATCTATCTGTCCACACTTGCAGTAGTTTTTTTGCAACTACACCCCTACACTCTTTTTTCGTCACTCTCGTTCTCCTTGACAATGTTCAGCTCTGCCATCGTCTCCCTCGCTCTTGCTGCCTCGGCACTGGCAAACGTGTTTGTACGTCGCCCAAACCCCAAATTCGAACGTCGGTAGCGACGATTAACTGGTTGAAATAGCTCACCAATCCAACCGCTACTTCTGTTCTTACCGCTGGCCAGCAAGCAACCGTTAGCTGGATAGATGACGGAAAGGCGCCATCCCTCGCACTATTCGGCAACGCGACCTTTGCCATCTACGTTGGGAACGCGATCGAACAGGTACGAACTGCGACCTGACGATCCCTCACAGACATCTCATGTCTTCTTCAGACATCCCTCCAGACGATTGCCACTTCCGTCAACGTATCGGCCGTGTCGTCTCTCACGTTCACGCCAGATGGTACCATCGGACCTGACGGCCTCGACTAGTGGGTTCCCATCCACCTTTCGCTTACTCGCAGTTTTTCTCAACCAAAAACGTCTTCTAGCTTCATTCGCGTCACCTCCATGTCGTACAAGAACCCTTCGTCGTCTCAATATTACGAGGAGGCGTTCTCTGCCATGTTCACGTACGTCATCATACCCCCGACTTGTCCGTTGATCGCTGACATTTTCTCGAAACAGCTTGGCTGGTATGAGCGGCACGTTCAACTCTTCCATCCAGGCTGAGATCAACGGCCAATCCACGGCACCCATTGGCGGATCGACCATTGCGAGTGCTGCCCCAGCAACAACGGGGACCCAAACCGCAACAACCACGGTGGCTTCGGCGTCCCAGTCGTCCGCGTCCGCGACAACCTCCGCCACAGCCGGGTCGACAAACAGTGCTGGCAAGCCTGTCATCGCCACCGGCTTCGTCGCTCTCGTCGCCGCGCTCATCGGCGCTTCTTTCCTCTGATCGTCCCTTGTTCCTTTTCTGATTTCGCTCCGGAATCTTTCGTTCCATCTTTTTTTTTCTATTGGCCGGTACACAACGTAGTCTCTGCTTTGGTCTTTAAATGGTTTAAAAATCATCTGGCGGGTCTTGACGTATTGATGTGCTTTCTCTCTGGATTTTTCTCGCCCTTGACGAGGTCGGTGAAATAATGGCGTGTCGATTTATAGATCTACCATACAAACCAACAAGGATACCCTGATGCTCATGTACATATAAATTATTTATCATTTTCTTCTCGAATAGAGCAGTCTAGACTGCGATCGTGCGATGGATGTGGCAAGAAAACTGCATGGCATGCATATGGGTGTCATGATCAAAGAATGAGCAAACTCTGTCGTCGACTCGTGTTGAGATAACCTTGCAAGAAAGAAACACCGTTTGGAGGTCCTCCAACGACCGTGCATCGCAGCAGCGAGCAGACGCGACCGACCAAGCTTAGCTGCATACCTGGACCATACATAGCACCAAGGCAGGGCCGCATCAGTAGGGGCAACAACTTGAACCTCCCCGGAGTCGGAGTCTCGGAAGAAGTTACCCCTTAATTGAGCCTTGAATTGACGCGCGTTCTAGAACCGGAGAAAAATCCTACAAGACACCCCGTTTAAATCAGGTCCCAATCCAGAAAGCGTCACAATCAGAAACAAACGCACGAACGATCGCTACCCGCCACGATGTCCACCCCTGCCCCTTCCCCTTCCTCTCCTCGAGCCCCCTTTCGCAGCGCCAGAGCCCTCTCCATGTCCCCCCGGACCCCGTGGGGACGGCGGTCGTTGCATGACCACCGCGTTTGGCGCCGCACTACCATCCCCTCCCACTTCCGGGCGCTGCAAGATACTCGGGACGACCGCCGCAGGGACATGGCTGGGAACGTGCTCCTCCCGGTGTCGATGTTTACCCCCCTTGCTGCCGCCCTCGGTCACAGTCCCAGTCCCAGACTCGCCGCCATTGTCGCGTTTCTTGCGATCGCCGCTTGAACCCGGTCCAACCGCCACGCCGGTACCGTTCAGGGCCGCTTCAAACTGGCGACCGAGTCTGATCACGGGACCGCTTTTGCGTTGACCTTGACCTTGCGTTGAAACGGATGCAGGAGAGTTTTGGGGTGCGTTTTCCGTGGTCATGGGCGGGGGTGACGTCGGGCCAGGGCCAGACACGGACATAGACGTAGGCACAGGAGCAGAGGTATCCCCTTTGCATGGCTGCGGACGGCCATGTGACTCCTTGGGAGGCCGGTGTCGGGGTGCATGTCCAGCGATCGATGCCGGTGTAGGTGATTTCGCGCTCGACGGTGCAGCACCAGTAGACTGACTCTTTCCCGGAGGACCCTGTCCATCCTGTGTCTGTGTCGAGGACGACTTCTGTGCAGCGGCAGCAACAGCAGCAGCCTTTTTAGCTTTCTTGCTCAACGGTGCCGGGGATTCCGGCAATTTCGCAGCTTGCGCGGCAGCGACAGTAGCAGCCACCTTCTTCTTGACTTCTTCCTTTTTCGACGACGCGCCGCCGCTCGCTGCGGCGTCCTTGTAATGCGCGTGATTACGAAGAATCGTCTCCTTGTCTTTCTGAGCCGACTTTTCCGCTTTGAGAGCTTCGAGAAGCGGCGTGGTCGTCGGTGGAGGGGGTGGCTGAGAGGCGGCGACTTATCGGTTCACGATTAGACCCGGATCCAGCGAACACGACGGGAATCGTCCACACTCACTCAACGTTTCGAGCGGGACAGATTCGGTCTTTGTGGTGTTCTTGAGCGTTTCGAGGAACGATATGTAATCTTCGTCTATGTAGTATGAACAAGCGAGATCAGATGCTGCGACTGAGCAGCTCCCCCATCTCACCTTTATCGATCGTATTGTTTCGCGCGTCGACCTTTTTCTTCTCGGTAGGCACTTTTTGAAACGGTGCGAATTCCACGACGGCGTTTGACTCGTTGCCTGAATTTCCCCCCAAAAGAAAACGAAATGTCGGCGACCCGTTGGCGTAGGGAAAGAACCCGCCAACAATGCAGACGAAAGGACCCAAACTGACCTGCCTTGTCCCTAAACAAATGGCCATCGTACTCTCGACTAAACGTCGCCACTTGTTCCTCGTTCTTGAAGGCGATGTACGCGCGCGAGGGTATACTCTCCTTGTTCACCCTATTTTCACAAAAACCCATTGTGAGTCGTGATCCTTCTTGCTGACCGTGACGCACCGCTTCGTACGCAACTTTCCGGGATAATACGACTTCGAAGCGACCCTGTCGTCGGTCACCCATGCTTGGACGCTCTGCCAAAAGATCTCTTCGGGTAGGTTGGGCGGGAGACGACGGACGACGGTCTTGAGACGTTCTGCACCGTTTGGAACGGGATGCGCTTTGGGCTCTTTTAGTTTCTGCCTGCGAGATTGTTTGGCATCGATGGTAGACATCAGACCGTGTTATCGTCCGTGGTCAAAAAAAATTCGAAGTCGCTTCGCTTGGATCCCGCTCCCACGCGCAGTCAAATCGATGCTTATTCGTAAAAAAAACAGTTCGTGAACCGACGAAAGAATAATACGACAACAACTTAAGACAGGCATCAAACCCTACTTTTTTCTGTACTGTCTACAAGGGCAATATGAAATCCGAGAAAGAAAGAAAGAAAAACATCACAATCGTTCAACACCTCCGTATCGAGGGGATGGTATCGTAAGAAAACCCTTTAGAAAGCAAGAACGCCAGAAAGGACGAGCAGGGCGGCGACGCCACCGAGAGAGGTAGAGGATCCAACGCGGACAGCAGCGTTGGTAGCGCTTGCAGAAGCAGACGCAGACGTCGAAGTTTTGGAAGCGGTAGTGGTGGTGGTGGTTGGGGAGGTGGACCCGACGCTGCTTGCGGTGACCGACACGGTGGGTGTGGTCAGCGTTGGGCTTGTGGTGGTGCCAGTGGCAGTGGTATCTACAGCAGAGGTCGAATTGGTCGGCGTGGTGGTGCCAACAGTGAGGCTGGAAGTACCTGATGCAGCCGAGACACTGGATCCCGTGGTGGCAGAAGTTGCGGGGGTGGATGAGCCTGCAGAGGTAGATGAGCCGGCTGAGGTGGTGGCGGGGGTAGAGACTGGGGCAGACGAACCACCAGGGGTCGTTCCGCTCATGCCACTGAGACTGTAACGCAACTGGCATCAGTCGAAGCTCTTGGTCATGTGACGAGACGGGACTGACGTGAAAGAAGCCGAGAAGCCTTGGTAACTGATGCCGTTCGAGGTGAACACAATGTAGCTTGGGTAGGGGTTAGATCGGATCCTGTCGCCACCGTCAAATTTCACTCACTATTGTCCGTCGGGACCAGCAGCAGGGTCGGGCTACGACGGGGTGAATGAAGAGACGAACGTGGAACAAAAGACATACCGTAAAGGAAAAGGACGCTGTGGCGGAGACGTCAACGGATGGCAACGACTGAGCTAGTACCTAGAACGACACAAGATAAAACAACACAGAATGGCAACACGCTGGACGGGTACGTACGAGTTCGCCCGTGTAAAGGGCGACTTGACATTCGCCGATGCTGGCCAGGAGAGGAGCTACGCCGTCGTCGGTCCATTGCACCAGGCAGGATTGACCACCCGTGCACGTGGTGGTTTGAACGGGGTTGGTGACCTGGGCGGGGGGGGTCAGGCGAGAGGGTGAATGGAAAGGCGGGGACTCACGTAGACGGCGGCGTGTACGAGGGCGATGCGGGAGGCGAGGAGGAGGGCAAGGGAGGCGAGGGAGGCGAAAGCGTGCATCGTGACGGCGTTGGTGAGCAGGTTGCGGGAAGAAGTTGCAATGGAGGCTCTTGCCAGACGCTGGGGGGGTATTTAAGCGGATCTGGAAGCGAGCAACGCGGCCGACCTCGACCGGGAGTGCTGTTGACGGGTTGGTCCAGAAGGATGCGGAATGAAACACAACAAGTAGAAATTACGACCGGTCAACTTGGCAATGTCAGGTCCTTGCCTTCTTCATGTCCGAGCCTGCGCCTCCTGGACCCGGCCACGAGGACTACGCGCTATCCCCCCCTCCTTCCATACCACGGCTGTGGCATCCTGATCTAGAAGCGAGTGCACCAATCCTTTCTCGCTCGAAGAGTCTGTCGAAAAGTTTTTTTTTCTTGCTTCTTCTGCTTCTTCGCGCATCTGCTTCCATACGGGACCCACTTCAACGGATTTCCATAACCCAACCTCCCTGGGCCCTGATTTGACCACACCTGATCATGATATGATAAGTAAATTCACCCCCTTCGACGTTGATACACTCGCGTCAAAATAGTGTGTTAGCAACGCATCGCCAGGGTAACTGCACAAGTATGTGGCAGTTGAAACGCACCTCCACAGACACCAGTGTCATCCGGTGCTCGACTGACGGAGATGATCCGTGGCTGCTTGTCGGAGCGGACGCTGATCGATGTCTAAACCACACTCGTCTTTCGCTCTCACACCGCGTGATTGATCGACGGCACCGCATTTTTTCCGCGCATATCAGTCCTGCGCCAAGCCCACGCCCATCGCATTGCCCAAGGTGGGCATGTAACCCATGCGGACCGGCTAGGACCTCCCACTTTATAAACATGCGTGTTTACCGAGACGAGCCTTCCGCACCTCTCCCTTTGTCCATCCCTTTGCGTCACCTCACAGCAATACTGGGGCTTCTTCGGGTCCATGAGCGCGTCGTGCCATCTCAACGTCATCCCAGGATCGTACAATGATCCAGAAGCCAATTACGTCCCTTTCTTCAGGGTACTATGACAGTCCTGGCGACTATTAATTTGACCGGGCTCGATTGATTCGTGGCCTTGCCAAACCGACGTAAACCGACCCATGGGTCGGTGTGGCGATGATCGGATCCCATGGTGTGTGCAGTGTGCACATGTTAATGCTTGACGATGTCGGCTAGGCCAGCCCATACGATAAGCATCCCTGCTTCTGAATCATCTGCGGACAATGACACATTGAAGGCGAGTCGGACTACAAAGTGGCCTTGACGCACACGTATTCTCCGCATCGAAGCGAAGCGCGGAGGACGTCCTAGAAACGGGAGGCCTCCTAGAGAACGGCGCGAGTCTAGGCCACGCCAAGAAGTACATCTCCACTGTAACCTGACCATCGAAAACTACAAAAAGGGTATCGATGACACCGCAATTTCATGCGGGACACATGACCGTCGTGCGTCTGGGCGTCAGTCCGTTCTCGCGCAAATAAATTGCTTCTTCTAGACTTGGATTTCGGCATCGTTCGCCTTGGTCATCTGGACGTCCTTATGGACCCCGCTGAGAGGCGCCGCGCAGGGGCTTTACATGGTAATGTTTAGTTTCAGGAACGGCCCTTGATCAGATCTTTACGCGCTAGGCAAATTCAGAGTAAACATGATATTCTTGCGAACAAAAAAACAAAACATTCAGAGTGACGTTTAAACCCTTGAAAATATTGGCAGTGACAGAGGCCGGTGGAATGGGATATCGTAGCCGGAGCCCTGTCACGCACTAAAAGGTCGATATGGAACTTTCAAATGAAACGCCGCGAACGAACCAACGGATAAAATCAAAGCACACGACAACCGCGATGAGGATAATCAGCCAACCCCTCGACCCAACCGCTCATTTTTTCGACCTTGCCCGATTCCCCCCCTCCCCTCCCTTCCCCACACACACTGACGCCGCACGCCGCCCCGCTCGCGATATGCCTCCACGACTGACCTTTGAATACAACCCCCTGTCGTACGCATACCCCGACAACGAGTCAGACAAGGAGCTCTTCCTCCAAGCGTCCGGTACGATCGCGGGCCACCTCCAAGCCGTCTTTATCTACTGGGTCAACGTGGTCTTTTCCGACGGGGAAGAGGTGTGGCAAGTCGTCCGCCTCGACCAACGGGACAACGTCCACAAATACGTCTATCCGGACCTGATCGTGGTCGAAGGGTGCGAACGGGAGCATAATCAGACGTTTTCGCTCGGGGTGTTTAGTCGGGACCAGCGGGAGGCGGTGTTGGAGTGTGCGGACGACGTGCAGTACGACGCGCGATCGGGCGAGGAGGGGCAGTGTTTGAGATGGATGGGTGAGTTGTTGGAGCGGATGATCGGGGAGGAGTTGGTCGGGCGTGGGGTCGTCGACGCGATCAGGGTTGCCGTTCCGCTGCCCTGACGACAGGGATCATATGACGGCGTTACCGACGAGCAGTGAGTCGCCAGCCCAGCGCTCGACGACGGCCAGCACGATCGATTCATCTCTGGACAGGTCTCCATCCAATGTTTTTCTTTCTCTCTTTTTTTGGCATCGCTGGGCCTGCCTGTTAAACAAATCTTGCCGCCTACCCTTTTTTTTTCGTCCGTCTTCTTTTCGTCGTTGCGAGAAAAAAAAAAAAAAGTGTGTCACACAGTCTTGTGTATCGAGGTCTAATTCGGACGGTCATCTCATCTCCCCATTCCCATCATCCATGGCGACGACGACGACGACGACGACGCGCAGACAACGACGTCCACGTCTTTCCTCCACCCGCTTTCAGACCTCTCCTCGACGAGATCGCAGCAGAGCTCG
>JBBPRS010000121.1:0-57888 GCA_038093155.1 Boletus huronensis | reverse complement strand
GTGACGATTTGAACAACTCCCATTCCGGAGTTTTGGGAAGGGAGTTGAGGAGGATAAATGCCATGACCTTGGAGTTGACGGCAAACTTCATGCCGGTGAGTCGGGACTCAGAAGTCCGGAGTGATGCAATATGCTCCTGAAATGGCCAAAGAGTGAACTATGCTCAAGGCAAACCTACAACCAAAACAAAGACTTAAAGTGAAGAAGAAAGGTTGAGTGGATCTCTTTGGGGGAAATTCCCAAGAGAACTAGACTGAGGAAATCCTCGTCATAGTCTCTGGGTTTATATAGCAAACTACATATTTGTACATGTGTGCACTAGATCTATCGATGTAGGGTCTAGAGCGAGATGGTAATTAAATACGCATGTATCAGAATGTTCTGATAGAATGACATGAGGCATATGCATGAATCAAGAATGGAAGAAGAAGCATAAGCGGTGATTAAAATAAGAAGAGAAGTCAACAGAGATTACTGTGCGACCAATGTAACCATATGGGGAAAGATCCAGATCATAGATTAGATCGGGGAAAGGAAAAGAATTGCCAAGTTGTCTAGACTGTGGCATGAGTCGTAGCAGATGATCAGAGATCACCATGTGAGTAATCTAATCTGATAAGATAAGATAAATCATCCTCTGATCTCAGAGTTGTGATCCATAGGCCTTACCACCGAAGCTGCCTTTTTCTTAGAAGAATAAATAAAAGTAAAATCGGGAAAAATAGATAGACTGTGGGAAAAGTCTGATGTAACCTGTTACGACTGTAACAGCTCCAAAATGTTGGAGTTTCCATTCCAGCTTGCATTAAACAGCTGTTGGAAAATGTGGAAAGCAGAGGATACGCTTGGAGCATCCAGGAGCGAGACCAATTTGTCCCAGAGATCCTTTGTGGAGGTGCAAGACTCCGTTTTGAGCAGGAGTGCGTCGGAGATATGTTCTTGTATGATGCCATGTGCTTTCTCGTCGCATTCCTGCCAGTCATGAATGTCTGAAGTGGTGACTCCAGTGGTCGTGAGGATGGGTTTTGTGTCTGTTCTGGAAACAACTCCGTAGACTTTGCTACTTCGGAGCTTCTGGGTAGTTTTGAATTTGCATAGTGGGAAGGTCTCGGGTCCAGTTAGGATTTTGTCTCCTTTGATGTTATCCGATGTCATGTTTGATGACAGGTAGGGTGAGGTGATAGAAGAAGAAAAATTCTTTTCTAATGGTGGCGTCCAATAGCCGGTTGCCGGAGTTCACTTTAGGAATGGGGTTGTGTCAAGGGGTACACAAGTGCGCTGAGGGGTGTGCGAGTGGGTGAGTTGTTCATTTTTATTTGGCTTGAGCAGGGCTCATAACCTGTTAAAGTCCGGATGTCTGAAGGTCTGGAGTTAGGCGGAGCAATGCCGGTTCTATATGTACCAGAGCTCAGCTGTTGCCTAAGAGGGCAAGAACAACTGTCATTTACCTATATGTACCAGAGCTACAGTACATTAGCATCGGAGTAAATGATCTATAGTAAAGGGGGCTCACCTCAGCTGTTGCCTAAGAGGGTGAGAACAACTGAGGGGTCCAGAAGTTTGGGAGGGAGTTTATATACTCTAGGGTGAAGACTAACTCGTACCTTAATAAGTGTCAGGGAAGTGAGAAAGGGAAATAGTACAGTAATGGTGATAGACAACTAGCCATAATGCGGTGTTGTATCGTAAAAGTCAGTGCTCCAGAGTTTAACTCCTAACATCCAGAGTGATAATTGGAATCTCCAGAGCTCCAGAGATTTAGCATACCTTCTGGAGTTCATTGTATCTTGTCATAGTGTATTCAATTAGCTGCCACAGATCCAAATTTAAAGTAGATCAGATCTCCCATGTGTATTTAATATATAAACCCAAGAGCCTAGCACTGGAGTCCCCAGTCTAATACTTTTTGGATATTTCCCTCCTTTGAGTCCCACTTAGTCCCCTCTCAGTTCCCCCTCTTGAGGCTAGTTTCCCTCTTGAGATCTATAGTTTTTAGGTTGTTGGTTTGGTTTGCCTTAGGCCCAGTTAGCCTTTAGGAGCCATTTCAGGAACAGGGGTGCCAATTGCTGTTGGAGTCGGTTTGGAGGAGAATAGCACCAGAGGCATACTTGGAGGTGTTGGTGGTGATGGTGAAGGGTTTGGAGAGGTTGGGGAGGGTGAGGACAGGCTTGGAGAGGAAGGTCCACTTCAAAAGTTTGAAGGCATTCAGACAAGTGGGGGTCCATTCCCAAGGGAGGTTCTTCTTGGTGGTGTTGATGAGGGGGCAGGTGGAGGAGTAGTCGGGAATGAATTGCCTATAGAAATTGGCAAAACCAAGGAAAGACCGGACATCTTTGACTTTGGAGGGGATAGGCCATTCAGTGATCCCTTTGAGTTTGACAAGGTCCATGGTGTTATGTTTGATCTAGGTAAGGCCAAACATAGACCTTCGAGGTTGTCTGCTTGCTCATGACTCGAGCGAAGGGAGCACCAAGCAGATGCAACAAGCGAGTGAAGACTAAGACTAGGTGAGTCCATGGATGGGCGGCTAAGATCTCAAGCAAGAGAGGGAGCAAAGAAGTGTAGATTCAATGAAGAACTAGCAGAGACAGAGGAGATCCTTAGGGTACAACCGTAGGGAGAAGGTACCATCAAGGTACTTGTAAGGGGGGTGAAGGTACTCGTAAGGGGGGGTGAAGGTAGATCAAGGTAAGGTCCTAGGGACGAGAGCGGAGGTCTATATAAGGGGTTGTGGCTATGCACGGACCAAGATACATAGGGTCGAGGGTAGTCTGTATAAGGAATACACATGGACAAGGGCAAAGGGTAGTCCAAAAGAGGAATATACGAGGAAGAGAAGCAAAGGGTCAAGGGTTACCTGAATAAGGGAATACACATGGAAGAGAAGCAAAAGGGTCAAGGGTTTGCCCGAATAAGGGAGTAGTCGTGGAAGAGAAGCATAGGTCTAAGGGTAGTTCCTGAAGAGGGAACTCACATGATCAAGAAGGGACGGAGATGACAGAGGAAGACAGAGAGATCCGAGGAAGACAGAGAGATCCGAAGAAGATGGAGAGATCTGAAGAAGACTAGCCTAGAGATGATGATTCGGCTAGACGACAAGAACATGGTGGTACGCAGTTCTAGAAGGGTTCAAAGGAGGGGAGTACCAACTAGTTGATCGAGGACTAGAGGATAGGATCGAGGATAGGAGTGTGCAGGAGGATCGCGGGAGGGTCGCGGGGAAGTCGAGGGTAAGGCAAGGAGAAAAAAGAAATGGGTTAGATCACGTGCTCAGCAGTAATTGTAACACATGGTGAGTTGACTGGGTTTTACAATTATACTGAGATATTCTACCTCCGGGGTGGTGAAGGCACATTTGTCAAGTTTGAGATAGAGGTCGAGGTCCATCATTCTTTGTAGAACCCTTTTGGTCCTTTCTGTGTGGGTGGCATTGTCAGAGGAGTAGATCAGGAGGTCGTCCATGTAAATGATGAGCCATCCTTCAGCGATCATGTCATGGAAGGAGTCATTTATGAAACATTGGAATGTGGTGGGGGAGTTGCACAGGCCGAAGAACATGACAGTCAGCTTGAAGAGCCCTTTGTGAGTGATGAAGGCTGTTACGATTCCTGCTGAGCATGTGATCTAGCCCACTCCTTTTTCTTCTTTCTCACCTTAATCCTACCTCTCCCACTCCCCCCTTGTCTCACCCTTGACCCTCCTGCTCCCTCTCCTCTCGATCTTACCCTCTAGTCCTTGATCACCTAGTCGGTATCCCTCTTACTCAACCCCCTGCCTAACCACATACTCCCTCTGCTGTGCCTTCACCTAGCCACGACACCACCTAGCTGTGTCATCGCCTAGCTGCGTCATCGCCTAGCCACGTCATCGTCTAGCCATGTCATCCCTCCCCTGCCACGTCACCCCTCTATGTCACCCCTCCATGTTATTACCTTGAGGCCAGTCCTCAGATCTCTCTGTCCCTTCCCTCCTTCTGTTCCTTACTCCTTGTCCTTAGGTACATTCATCTCCATCTCTTCTCATCCTCATGTATTCCCTTACTTGTACCACCCTTAGCCCTATGTACCTTGGTCCATGCATAGCCATGATACCTATTTAGTCTCGCTTTCCCACTCTCATCTCCCCATCTTGACCTACCTTCATCTACCTGGTCATAGCCCAAGGACCTCTCCCTTGCCACAGCTAGTTCCTCATTGAATCTATGCTTTCTCATCATCTCGCTCACCTGAGGTCTTGCCTGTCCAATCATGGACTTTCCAAGTCTTAGTCTTGATTTGCCCTCCTCGTCTACTCGGTCACCTTTTCACTCGAGTCATGAATGGATGGAAAACCTTGAAGGTTTATGCTTAGCCCTATCTGGGTTAAGCGTAACAAAGGCGGCCTTCCATTGGTGTCCGTCTTTGATTTGGACATTGTTGTAACCCCATCGGACGTCGAACTTGGTGAAGAGCTTTGCTCCTTGGAGTTTGTCGATGAGGTTAGAGACAAGGGGGAGGGGATAGGCATTGCAGATGGTGTGTTCATTCAGATATCTATAGTCCTGGCAAGGGCAGAGTTTTCCATTCTTCTTGACGAAGAAAAAGGGGGCAGCTTGGGGGGAGTTTGAAGGGTGAATCTTTCTGCAGCTGAGGTTCTCGTCGATGAAATCTTCAGTGGCTTTCTGTTCATCTGGGAATAGATGGTAAATCTTCCCTACTTTGGGAACAAAGGATTCATTGAGGTTGATTTCATGGTCATAAGACCGGGAGGGGGGAACATGATCAAAAGCTTCCTTCAAGAAGACAGGGGCAAAGTGGGAGTACTCAGCGGGGAGGGTGGGTTTTGCCTTGGCCATTTTGGCTGCGGCAGCGAGTTTGGTAGAGGTGGTGAGTCTGGAGATGATTGGGGACGGTCTGAGGAATTGGGAACCTGCTTTGATTACCTGATGGATATCATGGTGGTTGAGTGCTCTGGAGATGTATTGGGACTCCTCTTCTTGTCCAAGGAAGGCATTGAGGTGGTATTGACAGTGGTTACATTGATGTGTCGGGGTGGGGGGTCTCTGGAGGGGGTGTGGTAGAACAATCGGTGTCGTTCGTGTTCCTTGATATGGGTGGTGAAGAGTTCGAGGAACTGGTCAAGAGATTTGAGGAGGGTGACGGCTTGGGTTTCCCAGTTGATGATGGGGTTGGCTTTCTTTAGCCAAGGGTTTTCAAGGATTAGGTTGGTTCATCTGGTGGCCATGACGTGGAAGGTTGTTTTCATGACCACTCCTTTAAAGCTGACGAAGAGGGTGCAGGAATGGGTGATGAGCCCGCCTTTGTTCTGGGAGTGGTCGGCATTGTATGCCTTCATAGGCTTCTTGAGTTTCTAGAGGGGGAGTTTTTGCTTTCTAGCGAGGTCTTTGTTGATACAGGAGAGATGTCTGCTCCACTATCAATGAGGGCGATGGTATCAAGGACTGGGAGGTTTTTGGAGGGAATGACAATTTGAATCGGGATTTGGAGGGAGCGGTCTGAAAGGAGGTCTCCATAAACAGTTACTTTACCAATGGAGAGGGCAGAGTCATTGTCAGAGCTGAAGTCAGTGTCCTTCTCGGATCCATCATAGTCTGGGTGAGTCATATCTATATCTCCTTTGGAGTGGGCCATTTCTTCATTGTTGTCATCAGGGCAGTAGACTAGTTTCGGGACTTCTTCTTCCATTGGGGACAGTAGGGTCATGTTGTGGTCAGAGCAAGGGGAGGGGTCTGGGGAATCTTCCTGTATAGGGGAGGGTGGTGGTGTAGATTTCTTGTTTTTCACAAGGTAGAGGTGTTGCAGTGGGGATGGTGGGGAGGGTGGTGCCATTTCTTCATCTACTGGAGAGAGATGAGCTTTGGTGGGGAGGGTGGGGGTACGTGAGGGTTTTTGCGTAGGTCGAGGTGTCTGGGGTGTGATTGGGAAGGGTGATTTCAAGGGTGGTCTTTGCATAGGCATGGTTTTCTGAGGTGTTGGGGTTGGTCGAGGGGGAGTTGTTGTCGTTTGGGGTGTTGGGATAGGTGGAGGAGGGGTGTCATCGCTGGTTTGTTCCACAAGGGGAAATAGCAGGGCGAAGGAGTTGTGGGATCTTAGAGAGATGGGAGTGGGGGTGGTCTTCTTTGCTAGGTGAGTGGGAGGTTTCGGGGAGCAAGAATTCTTGGGGCATCGGTTCCTAGAATGTCCAGGTTGTTGACAGCGAAAGCAGAGTCATAGTCAGATGTATCTGGCTCATTCTTCTGGCGTAAGTCTAGGTATACTTACACAAGTCATTTGAGGTTTGGGGGAAGGGGAGGGGTGGGAGGAGGAGAGGAGAGGGCGAGGGATGGTTTGGGCCTTGGGTGGGATGGTAGAGCAGGGAAGACAGACGACGGGGGAGGTTCTGGTGGTCATGGTTGTCAAGGGAAGAACTACAGCGGGGGTAGTCTTGAATAAAGAGCTTAGTCTTTTGTTACAATCAACCCGGATAGAGATGAGTGTAGACTTGATAACAAAAGATGAGGACAAAAGAGTATTAATCTGCTAGCTTGCAGAGACTTGAGAATGGTTTTGAAGTTGCATGGCTCTGAAGATGCAGAGGTAATGATGGAAGTGGCAAAGACTTAGTGACCAGTGGAGACTTACAGTCAAGAGTGGAACCTGGTCGGTATAACAGAGTGCTTGAAGTGAGTGCTGTAGAGCACTAGGGAGTGAGGTCTTGAGAGAGAGACTGAGCTCAGGGTGAAGACTTGAAGAGAACAGCTTGGATGCTCAAGAGCTTTAGAAGCGAGCTTAGATTGAAAGGGTCCTAGCGACCCAGTATTTATACCTAACAGTATAGTGCACAGACCATGCTGTGTCTGATGAACATGGTAAGTACAGTATCAGAAAGGGAAGTGCCCATAGCCCTATGATAAGAGGGCGAATCGCTATTGGTAGAATCTATAGTATCACTGACAGCTATAGTACATCCTGTTGTTATCAGCTGACAAACAGAGGATGAACCCTGAACCCTAGGGTGGAGGGTTATGACATCATAGATAAGAGATAAGGAACCCTATAACCCAGGGTGAAGGGTATGATGTCATGTTCTAGACTTGATGACTAAGCAAGGTCTAGAACCTCAATAATGAATATGAACAGGGAACTGAAAAAAAGGTTTAAGGTTTGATCATAAAAGACCATATGAAGAATAAAGTTCTGGAAATGAAATCTGAAGGTGAAAACCTTATATCTTCAATACAAGTAAGTGCCGCTCTTGGCCCTTATCACAGCTAACATGATGCACACACCTGTGGCACTGCTACCATCTTTCTCGCAACACACAGGAAACTCAATAACACAAGAAAGGTTTGATTTCAGGTTTGATAGTGTGCATGCATCCAAGACCGTCAATGGTGTCCCCTCCCAACACTGCTGCAATCAAGAACAATGATTGTCTCTCTGAGTTCAATCCACCACCCCTGTCTGAATCACAATCTGCTGTTGAATTGAGTAGGTGCATATAGTGCATCACAGCACATCAACTAGTGCAAATACCCAAGTAAATAGTGACCTCACAGGGATGTGAACCCCGGACCACCCAGAACTGCACCAGTAGCTCTAACCATTGAGCTACAAGGCTGGTAGTTCTGCTAAGCTGGATTTGATATCCAACATCTGCATCTGCACCCACCACCATATTGGAGTCGAAGCCCACAACCCTATGTGATCTCAATGAATTCAAGTCTTCAGAGCCACAGAGGTCTCAATCCTCACCAGCCTGTTTGCACAGGTACCCCCGGTGATTTTGATTTTGGCGATTGTGAGGATGGTCTTCTCGGAGGCAATGACTCGGATGTGGACTCCGGACACGTTCGGTATCCGCAACATCAACACCGCTACTATCTCCCTGCTTTCGGAGTCCGGACTTGCTCTCCTACGCTCTGTAACCCATAGTCCCTATCTCATGTTGCTCATGTCAAGTTAGCTTGTTCAATCTAATACCAATCCTTGATGTCAACCTAGATGTGTGTGGTGGGAATAGTACCGGTCCATTTTTGCCGTCACACAAAAGGACTGTATGAGATGGCACACAGCGCTGCGGGAAAATGCTGTAGGAAGCGCCACAGGCAATTTTTCCTCTTAGCCAAAATGAGCAGATAAGCGCCGCGATGGGACGCTCTCCGGAATTGACCGCCGTTGGCAGGAAACGACCCCGACTCTTGGGGGAATTCACGTGGTACATTGCTGAAAGCGACTTTACTTTTTGCAGTGACAGACTATGATTTGACTATCTATAACTCCGACTCGAATCGTAATAGTTGTGCTTACACCTCACGTCCAGGCAGGACGCAGGATTGCGAGTACTCAACGTTCAACGTTCAACTTCCCCTAGCAGCATTTACCGAGGAGATCCTCCCACCTTACCTGTACAATAGGTATGAACTATCTTGCCTGATATTAACGGGCACTCTGTCAGGGGCATCACGATTCTGAAGATCATTTTCAGGAATAAGAAGGCAGACTCAGAGGGGCCACTCATCCACCTGTGAGGAATCAACCACCGATTATTAAAGTCCTATTCGGCTAACAGTGATGAGGTTCAGCCGACTGGTTCTATTGCTGGAGCCGCTTCAAAGAATATATTATCAACGGGATACCTGCCCACTTGAGTGATACATCGAGGTTGCAATTCATCTCATGGCGGGACGTCTTTTGCATCTTCTCAGGCGAGACTGCAAACATTACGGAAGAGCAGATCAAAGTAATTTCTTGGCTACGTATCAGCCTCGGAGCGAGATCATGCTCAAAAATCATCCGAGAGATCGTGAAATATGACATACCATCTCATCTCCGTGACAAGGTCGTAGGTGAACCTGTATGGCAGAACGTACCCGGGTCCAAGAAGACCGACCAGTTCGGGAAGACTCCTGACCAGCTCCTGGTCGATACTTGCTGTACAGATAAACGCGATGTACGAATGGGATGGAAACTCGTATTTTTGCCGAGATGCTTGCAGGACACGCCTCCAACACGTGTCGCGATCGATATCGATTTCTGCGCCGAACACGCGCTCGGCTGGGCTGAAATATTTATCTCTGTTCATCTGGAGGATTCCTGAAGTCAATCACAAACGTTGCAAATGCCTGGATGCATCGAGTCTCCGACACCTGTGCCTTAAGGCACAGGGCCAGGTACGTACATCGTTTGCACTCTCCCTCCATCTGGGCAAGTTGTTACGAACTCGGTATCCACCCTCCAACATGGACTCCGTCGCGAACAGGGTGCGATCCCTCAGGGGAATCCTTCGGAATAGGAAGAAAAACACGTCGTCGAACCCGCCAGTTAGAAATCAGATGCGAATTGTTTAAATTTTCGTCAGCTGGTAGTGGCGACGAACAGCCGACCAGTCCTATCGTCGATGCCTTCAAACAGTATATCAATAATGAAATCCCCTCCCGCTTCATTGATACGTCAAATCTGCAATTCGTCTCACGGAGAGAGGTCTTCCGTATCTTCCAAGACAAGATCGCAAACGTCACTGAGGAGCAGATCTGAGAACGTATGAACCTGGACGACCCATTGGCTTCTTAAGAGTCCACGTCGTACGCGGACTGGGACGGGGAGTCGTGATTTACACGAGGCTTACAGGAGCTCTTAGCCCCTCAAGTTTTACGATAAAAACTGGCAATCTTTCACCCCCCCCCCTGCGATCGACGACGACAGAAAATTCGTTGATGTTGCTCTCCCTCTCGAGAACGTCACTGGCATTTCCAAAGCAGTGCTCACTCCCAATAACAGTGATGTTCGGGCATCGGACTTCACGAGTCAGCAGGCGGGTATGGCTGGGCCAGATGAATTTGCCTCGTCGCTTGTGACAACGTTCATACGATCTCCTACGCTATCAAATTAACGGTCTCCTGTGTTTCCTCTGCACTGGCATACGATACAAACCTTTGGTATTTCATTGCGACGCGGTGTGTGCAACATGAAGCCCTTGCAAAATTTGGTCTTCTCCGAGTGGACCGCTGTATCCGAAGTGGAACGAAGAGGGCAAGCCTATTACCGTACGGTCTCGTTTTAAGACATGAGCAAGCACAAGACAAGACAAGGTTTTGGGAGATGACAGTAATGGGCGACGGTTTCAAAGGGACCTCCCACCTCGCAAATCAGCTGCGCTGGAGTGCTTCCGGTGGAAGAACCAATGCAACGGGCAGGTGAACCGTCAGCTTGTTGAAGCTGGACCTCCAGAGCCCCGCCGCCTCACAAGTTACATCCCGTGCAGAACCATCCTGTCTACATTGCTGCGAATGCGAGATTAGAAGTCGGAGGCAGCATGCTATCGGCCGTCGAAGTTGCTGGTGAAGGCTCTCCAGAATTGCAGTGGATGATGCCGCGGACGAGTCGGTCTCTGAACTCCAGAAGGTGGTGTGTGGTCAAGAGGTTGTGCGACATTTACGGACAGAACTGGGTAGTTGTGGGCGACGATGGGGACGCTGCTGTGAAATAAAATCGGGTATTTCGCACAGGAAGCACAAGGGCAGGCTGGAAAAGGAAGGGCGGGCAGTTATAGACAATACTGTGAACAACGTGTGATCACAGTGTGGGCGATGGGCGCGTCGACGTTGACAGCGATAAGCCATCGATGGGTATCAGGCGCTGGCTGCGCCGCTTCTGCCGACGCTTCTGTGTCCCGCCATCAGCGCAGTTTTCCCGCCACTTTCCTTTTTCGGGTTAGCGCCCCGACGCCACTTCCTTATTTAGCAACCCCGACAGGGAGGGCCATGTCACTCGACGTTCGCTCTCCCGCCCCTCGCCCCATTCAGCCATATTCTCAGTCACACGCACGATGACCTCCTTCAAAGTAAGTTCCCGAGCCCACGACTGGCGGGGTATAAGACCCCCGCCCCATGCCGCCGTCGAGTCACCCAGCACTCTCCACACTCCCCAGACGTCTCTCCATGTATCGCTCCTCTGACTCCAGCTACAAGTCATGGACCTCCCGCTCGGGCTCCCACTCGGCTCCGTCCTACCCGACGACCTCGCCCGGCCCCATGCCCAGTGCCCCGCATCTCCACACGGTGTCCTTGCCCCACCCTAATTCCGCACCACATGCATCGTCGTCATCGAGCTCCCAATGTATGATCGTTCCTCCTCCGTACCCTGTTCCTCGCAACTTTACTTACCCTACCCCTAGACCATTCCTCCTTCGAGGGCTCCTCCTGTATCGTCTCCCTCAACCCCCTCCTATCATGGACGGGTGTTCTCCCACTGTACTACAACGTGACTAGGGACGTTCAACACATCCAACTCCAACAAAATTGTTCGCCCAACCTACTCCATGCACCAGCTGTGCACCCAGTCTGCACACACCTGGTACTCAGCGTCCCCTCGCTCCCACTCTGGTCCTCGATCGAGGTCCGGAACTCACGCGGCGTGAGTGTACATGACGTGCTCGTACGCATCCGCGATGTCCTTAATCGCAGCGTAACTCCCACAGAGATGGGCGCCGTGGTCAGTACCTTTGCCTCTGCCTCTGCCTCTGAGTACTCCAGAGCTCGGACGCGTGCTGACCCGCGCGAATTTGCGCAGGGCGTGAAGAGGATTGATTTCCTCGGACCGAACGTCTTTTTTGCCGGTTTATCGAGGTCCATGGACGGGCAGGATCGGTGGGAGGTGCACTTTGTGAGGGCGAACTAGCGCTTCCCTCCACGTTTGCCCTTTCTACTGCATCATGAACCATGATCATGATCAGCTTTAGGTTCCAATAATTGGAACCTATGTGTGTCACGGCCCTTGGCTGATGACTATATTCTATTTTTCATCTATTACAGCGCGTCGCGCCTGGATTTCATGGACGGTCATCCGCTGTTTCCATCTCCTTCTCGGTCAATTGCTTTCGTCTGTATCCTTGCTCTGGACTGTCTCGCACATCTTTCTCGCCATCATTATGGACTTTCTAGCTGGCGTCATTTGCTGTATCCATTCGCCGTGTCAACGCTGTCTTTCATCTTTTGTAACAGTATTTGTAGCTATTAGATATACCCTCTACGAGACCCCTGTAACCGGGTTGCAATTGAATCCCATACCCTTCGACGGTACTGTCGCAAGCTACTTCAAGTGTTGGAATTTCTAATCGATGTCCCCTTGTTGCCATTGGGAGCACGGTTTCGCAGATTAGTATCTTATGCACGCTATTGGGTACAGGAGATCTGAAAGCGGCTGCATCTCACTAGCCTGCGCATCCTCTGTCTGATCTGAGTCAATCTCGTACGGCTGAAATGAGAATTCAGAAAGACACCGTCCATTCATATTTGACCTGCTACACATCTCGATGCGCATGGTGAAATTCGGGGGAGTTAGACATGAGTGATGGAGCCACCAGGATTGGTTCCGCAGCTGAGATGACGATATATTATTGTCCCAATCGAAGGTAGAGTATGGAAGGAATGTAGTGAAAGCCTGGAAATTGCGACGTGTGGAAAGATCGGCGTAAGCGTTCCCATACCACGGAGTGTGAGAGAGCTATAAGAAGACCATGAGAGCCGCTCTTGAGCTCACAATCCCGCTAAGCGTTGACCGAGTCGGTGCTTTGAGTGAGCCACAACGTTGTTAACGTTGTCATCATGGAGCCCGTGAAAGAGCCGGGAGGCACCAACGACGACGACGAGTAACCGCACAAAGTCCCAGCCTGGCGTCTGTGTATGAATCCTGAGATAGGAGCCTATCGAAATTAGCAGCGAAATAAGTTCAGGGGTTGGCACCTGGACCCTGCTTCGGTTGAAGCCAGCCGCCGCTAGGAAGTTACTCCACCTTTTAATTGTTGTCACCATCGCCCTCGTCGTCGTGTCCTTTCGCCTCGGCAACGAGCCAAGGTCAAGTTGTGGGAATGACGAGTTGAACTAGAATTCCTTCGCATCAAGTGCGTGTTCGTGAACGCAGCGCATCCACACCCACATTTTTGTTGTCCATCAACTTCCGGGACATTTTAAACATAGAGGCCGAACGGTAAACGAAAAATATAGAAACGGTAAGTGCGACTCGTCCCTTTTCGTCCCTGGGACACATTGAGCAGCGATGGAGTGTAGTACGGCGTGGTTTCCGCAGCCTCAAACGGTGCAGAATTCGTTTCGCAGGCGGCGATGGTCGCCTTCTACGAGCTGCAGTTGATTCTGCTCGTCTCCTCTTGTTCGGTCTTCCTCCTCCTTGAACATCACGCATCTTCTCGGAAACGGGCAGCGGCGCTAGCCACAGCAAAGGACTACCATGCAGATCGTCTTGAGAACGGCCGGAGCACTGTTCCCGTGAACGCACTCACCCAGTTGACGCGGCAATATCTACTTGTCTATGCCATTGTCATGGGTGGGTTTGATCCCGCGGTCTGAACTGCAGCATGCTGATGTCTCGGCATTCTCAATGGCGCCGGCGAACAGGCGCTGACTGGCTACAGGGCCCATACGTTTACTCCCTATACCGCGAGCAGTACGGGATGTCCGAGAGGATGGTTGCTGTCTTGTTCGTCACCGGTTTCATGTCTGCGGGTCTGACTGCCCCATTAGTCGGCGTTTGGGCAGACCAACAGTGCGTACGCTTATTATTCAATAAAGCCTAGGGACTAATCACCTGGCTAGTGGCCGCAAGAAATTGTGTCTCGTATTCTGCATCACCTACACCCTTGCATGTTTCTGTATCAATGTGCCCTACCTCCCCGTTCTGCTCTTTGGACGTCTCACGGCTGGGGTATCCACGTCCATCCTCTATTCCGCCTTCGAGTCGTGGCTGGTCTCCTCCGCCAACTCTCTGACGATCCCCTCTTCCGATCTCTCGACTATCTTTGGTCGTGCGACACTCGTCAACGGGTTCGTCGCTACAGGCGCCGGCGTAGTAAGCAACCAACTGGTATCATTCACGAAATCGTTTGCATCGCCGTTCATTGCAAGTGGAGGACTGCTCGCCCTTGCATATTTCGTGATCAAAGCTAAGTGGACAGAGAACTATGGAGGTGGAGGGGGTACGGCGGTCGTAAGCGTTGATCCGCTGCAGTTGAGGCGACTGGGCCAAGCGTGGAAAATCGTGCGCAACGGTGAGTATCATCTTCAATAGTTGCGCGTATGATGTCGGAAACGCTGACGGTGGTGGGCTCGACGCACGCTTGTAGATCCTATCTTGATGGTGATCGGCTTGACTCAGACGTGCTTTGAAGGCTCGATGTACCTCTTCGTGTTCGTCTGGGTGCCGTCGTTGCAAGAGGCTTCTCCCTCCTTTCCTATGGTGGCCCTACCCCTTGGGTACATCTTCTCTTCGTTCATGATATCCATGATGCTTGGCTCGCTCCTGTACACCGCCATCACTTCATATACTCCTCCGCTCCCGCTCGGGTCGCATAACGACTCCTCCTTGACCCTCCACGCCAAACTAAGCAGCCTTGTCTGTGCCGTGAGTGCGCTGGCACTCGCGCTCAGCACACGTTCAGAGAGCGAGCGCGTCCGTTTTTGGGCATTTTGTGCCTTTGAAGCATGTGTCGGCATGCACTACCCTGTACAAGGGATGTTGAGAGGGACCTTGATTTCGAACGAACACCGCGCTACGGTCAGTCTTTTTTCGTCTCCGGTACTCATGTTTCGCGTCCTTGGCTCATGTCGTTTGCAGCTGTCGGCACTTTTCCGCGTCCCGCTGAACGTCTTCGTCGTGGTGTCTCTCATGACGGGTGTCTCGTCCGCCCGGAATGCAGTCCTTTCTGCAAGTTCTTTGATGTTGGCTTTTTCGGCGCTCATGACTGCCTTTGTGGTCGTTTCGAAAGTGGATGACACGACGAGTCTGGAGACGAACGTCCGGTCAGCATAGCTTGTCGACGATCGGCATCAGTCTCATATTCGGTTGTCATATCTACGAGCCCCCCCCCGCGGGCCTCAAATTATCGTGTCGAAGAAAGAAGTGTCCCGTTGAACAATGTGTCGTACCGACGCTTGCCTCCTACGTTATCATTGGATTTTTTTTTCTTTAATTCGATTTCTTGACATGCCAAGGTCCTGTTTTTTCATGGGGTTCGCTTTTGTAGATTCGGTTCGGATGGCGAGGTTGATTATTTTTATAGTTCGACTACGCGTGATGCTGTGTGCCACACGCATTTTTCAGTCGTGACCGCTCGTCGTGACCGCTCGCAGCTTCCTTGGGTACACTGGATGAACCCACCGCTCCCTTGGTCCAATACAGCATGGTTAACCATATTTATGACATTATACAATATTACTCCACCAAAAACGAATACATTTTTTGCCCATTGGTCTCGAGATGAGGTATAGAAATCCAACGTACTGCGCGTGCTTCGTCTACCTTTTCATGACACTGTTGGCGCGACGGATCGCGGTCCGTGATCCGACCAAAGATCGTCTCTTCAAGAGGTGCCTAGATACAGCGACGGCGACCCGTCTTCGATCTGCGACAAAACGTCAGCGATCCCGGTTACATTTGGAGATACCAAACACTCGCCATCACAGCGCCCGGACAATCTTGGTGATCAATCCTGCAGTACCGGCAGATATCACCGTTGCAGAAAGGACACCGTTCCATCACGTTGCATTCTGGATCGCTAATGCAGTTGTAGCAAAACCATTCGTCACAGAGAAGACATGTTGCCGTGCGCTCGGAAGCATGACAGTCAGGGCAGCCCCAGGCTTCACAAAAATTGCATTGTGCGACGAAGACCACCTGTTTCTGATGTTCCTTGTCGTTTTGAGTCTCTCCAGGGAGCTCTTCCTCCTCTTGACAGTCCTCACAGAGTATGACGCCCTCGCAGCCTCTACATGTATCAATGTAATCTCCGCATGTCCGTCGTAAATTAGGTCCATGGCAGTAGCGAACTCCGCAACGAGGACAGGCGATAAGAATGGGATAACTGGACTTATTCTTGATCGCAGAACATGTGTCGCAGATCCAACCGATCTGGCAAGCGCAACGGCAGCCTGTACTCCGATCGAAGCACTCGGGACAAAAGGCAACACGGAGACGATGCCGTGTCATAAGTGGTGTTCTGGACGGACAGCAATCAGGCTCCGGGCTATCCTCGCTATTGCGGCACCTGGTCCAACTTTGTGGTGATGCATAAACGGTGCAGAACATGCATGGGCCGGGCTTGGGCGGATGGGACCGCACGATGGTCTCGCTGTCCCACTTGCACTCGCGAGATAGCTCGGCCAACTCTTCTGTGCCTAGGGCGGGATGGAGGATTAGCCCGGCACACCATTCCGTGTCTTCCCTGCAGCACCAGTCTTCGCACACTGGGCAACAGATGAGAGAAGGGACCGGGTCGTTTTTCGCTATGCATGAATGACATGACATGCGCTTGTGATCGTGGCAGAGTTCGCAGTCGAGAGAGCCAAGACACGTTGGTCTGGAGCATGCGACTTTAGAGTCGCAATCGACACAACTAACCAGAGGGTTGCGACAGAGTGGGCAGGTGAATAAGTCGACGTGAAGGAAACAAGTGGAGTCCTTTATGACGTCGCGTTCGAGTAAACGGTCCCTGAAGAGCTAGTGGCGATGGGTTGAGAGAGTTACCTGATTTGACTATGGGTAAAAAAAATACCCACTTGGGTCCTTCGCAAGACGTGGTTTGCGTATTCTTGGAGTTTGTTTACAACGGGCGGAATGGCGTCCGAACCCAGTAGCTGAATAGTCTTGATGTCGATATCGTACTGGGCGGGAGAGGAGGTAGACACTGAAAGAAAGATTCTTGAAATTTCAGAGAGATCGTGGGATGGTTGGATGCAAAAGCGTTGATCATCGACTTTGGGAGTGGGATGTGAATCGTCAATGACCTTGAGCAAACCCAGAAGCTCTAAGAATGGTGCTTTCCAAGGAGGGGTGGGTTTTGGCCTCCAGGGATCGGGTGGCTCGTTATTCACCACGAGAGACGTGATGGTCGGGGTGTCCATCTTGTTGTCCATCAGTGGCACTGGTAGGAGAAGAGGAGAAAGAACGGTATGGTCACCTGACTCTGATTCTGCGCGTGCCTGTCATGGATCACAATCTGGGTGCCTCGTGGCATCCCTGCTGAGATCACGATAGATCCACCGCAAATAAGAGTGGGGATTCAACCGATGGGCCTAGACATGATCAGATGGTCTGTGTTCGAGTCAGACGACGGTTCGATTTGCGGCCACTCCGTTTGCGTGGCTGTCTTGTCAACTGGATCGTAACGGCGCACAGGGTTTGAAGTCTACTAAATTCTGTCAATTTCAGCTCGTTACCACCCTAGAAATTTTGCAGGCTGCGGTTGTTAGTGTGGTAGTCCCGATCGGTGTAGTAAGGTAGATTTGAATCAATGAAATTATTTATTTGGTAGTAATCGCCGTTACAGCGGTCACCTGATTAAACTGAATGTTCAATCGGAGCTTTAAAATCACTCGTCGGGCCTTTGACTCTTACCTCTCCCTCGAAGCTTTTTCTCCTTCTCTTTTTTGTTCAAATGGACGTCGATATGAAGGTCAAGGAAGACCGTGACTACGACCGCGATAGGGATAGGGATAGAGACCGTGACCGTGAGCGCAGGGATCGTGATAGGGACCGTGACCGCGAGAGAGACAGAGACCGGGGCGGAAGGGACTCGGGTACGTTTATCCCCCCTTTTCTCAAGTAATTTTCGATTAACCGCCTCGTTTCGCTAGGTCGCAGTAGGCGTACTGACCACTGGGAGCCGGAAGAACGGCGTAACGGCGAGGTCAGTTTTTGTTTCTCATTTTAAAAAATATGTTGTATCCATCCATTTTTTTTCTGGTTTTAGCGCCGCAGGCGCTCTCGTAGTCGCACACGCTCTAGGTCCCCTCGCAGGCGCTCCACTTCGCCACGCGACCGAAGGCACTCCCGTCGCTCGCGGTCTCGTACCCGCTCGCGAAGTCCATCACGCACTCGTTCGCGTAGCCGTGATCGCAAGCCTGCTGACCCATTTGCCCGTTCTCTCGGTGGGCCCATGAACGCTGACCATGAAGAAGCGGTTGAATTTGCAAAGATTAGCAAGAGAGAAAATCGAGTTTACGTTGGCAATCTCAGTTACGACGTCAAGTACCGCGATCTTATGGAATTCATGAGGGGAGGTGGGTGGGGGAATCTCAGATTAGATATTTTTTCTTTGCGTGGGAAAGGGGGCAGATGGCCTTGGTTACCGCGCACGCAAATCCGTTCTGCTGAAGCTCGCTCGTTTTGGAAAAAGGCAGGGGGATGCTTTTGTGCGAGTCTGAGCTGATGAGGGAGAGTGGAGGAGTGGTTGTGCTGGTAGTGGCCTTTCGCTGTTTTTTCTTCCCGGTTTCGCCGTTGTTGGATGGCTGGAACGATTGAGAGGATATTGATGGGAGTTTTTCTTTTGGGGTTCAATAGCTGGGGAGGTCCTCTTCGCCGAAGTACTGATCACACCCACCGGAGTTTCTAAAGGATGCGGGTATGCTCTTTCATTTGTGCTATTGATTTCATGCTTACCTGCATTCCAGTATCGTCGAATTTGCATCTTCGGAGGACGCCCAGAGAGCTATTCGGGAGCTCTCAGAAGTACCCCTCCTGGGTCGTCCGGTATTCATCCGCGAGGTTAGTTAGTCGTTAGGTTCTGCACGGCTATTACTTAACTCGCCAACGGCTTAGGATCGAGAAAACGAATCACGATTCGGTGCCACTCCCGTTCCGGGAAAAATCGGTATGGCGATGGCTGGCCAAGGGCTCAATGCGCAGCCGCCGCCACGTCCTCCCCACCACAATTATTTCGGCACACATCAAAATCCAGGGAATCAACTATATGTCGGCAATGTCAGCTTGACTTTCTCCAATCATGATGTTTGCTTATATCGCCATTAGTTGCCCTACCAAGCAGGTTGGCAGGACTTGAAAGATTTGTTCCGAGCTGCTGGGAATATTATTCGGGCTGACATTAACATTGGTGCTGATGGCCGTCCCAAAGGCTCTGGCACGGTGGTCTTTGAAACACAGAAGGATGCCCAACAAGCCATTAGTACGTTCTGTTGTCTAACTTTGTCGACCGATGACTTGATAATGCTATAGGTATGTATAACGGTTTTGACTGGTATGGTCGTACTCTCGAAGTCCGTGAGGTAAATAAGCGCTGGTTCCTTGTCGATTGTCTCTGCTCATTGCACATGCTTTTCAGGACCGTTATGCCGGCCTTTCCGGCCCAGGTGCGTTCCGTGGTGGGCTCCGTGGTGGCCTCGGTGGTGGTCGTGGCGCACGTGGCGGTTTCCGCGGTAGCTTCCGCGGTGGTGGCTTCAGAGGTGGCTACGCGTCGCAAGGATCCGGACGGGACTTCTCGAGCCAAGATATCTATGCGGACTACCCCGGACCCGATGGTGGCCACGGTGGTCTTCGTATGGATAACTATGGTGGTGCTGCTTACCCTGGTGGTTACGGTTACATTGAACCCGAGCCAAGCCAGCAAATCATGGTTCGCAATGTAAGTCCTCTACCAGCTGTTCAAGAGCAAGCACGAGCTTAACGCATACCTAAGTTGCCCTGGTCGACTGCCAACGAGGATTTGGTAGAGCTGTTCGAGACCACAGGACAGGTCGAGCTCGCGGAGATTCTGTTCGACGGGACGAGATCTAAGGGATGTGGTGTTGTCCAATTTGCGCAGGTAACGGAGGCCGAGACCGCCATCGGTACGTTTTAGCTTTCGTTTCGAGAGCAGTTGCGTCCCTAACTATTCCTCCGACAGCCAAGTTCCAGCAATACATGTATGGTGGTCGGCCATTGGATGTTCGTTTCAACGATCGCTGGCACACTTTTACACCTACGGCTGCAAAGGGTGGCCAGGTGATGCCTATACAACCCGACATGTGATTTGCCATTTGCTCTATCCTACCGCATGCGGCTCGAAAATGGTCCTATGTCCTCGCGTTCGTCCATTCGACAAAAAAAGAGGATCTGCTCGGGATGTATATCGTCGATACATTTCTGTGCTTCACCTGTTCTTTTGATGACCTTTTTTCGTTTTTCCTTCGTGGTAATTTTGATGTTCAGTAGTGCACGTACTCGAGTGAACATAGCGTTCAGTTGGCTATTCTATGTTGTTGGAAACTTGTGGGAGTTGGACAAGGGTGTGGTACGGTCTCGAAAATGGCGTTCTGGTACGTGGTGAGCTCAGATTTTACTTTCTTACGTGCTTTAGTTGGGACATAGGATCTCAGGTACACCAACCCGTCTTTCAGCCCTTTGCCGCTCATAGTAGGGGAGTAAGCTATAAGGACATGGTCCGAGGCGCTGCTGGATTGTTCGGGAATGCGGAGATGCTTTTCTCGTCGAGGACGCGAGCGGGTGCCTATGTCGACAAGGATTTCTACCGCGTCGTTTATGACATCGTCGCCCACGAGTCAGTCCCCTGGCTGTTCCTTCTCTAGAACGACACTGCTTCGTTGTGCCCGTGCATGGGTTCGAGATCGCGGTCACTGGGCCCAAGGAGATCCACAATGCTGCAGACATTCTCCACAGCTACTTCACTACAAATATGGCGATGTCATCGCCAGTGAGCGGATGATGTTGGACCATGACGTCGTGTTTACTGCGTCGCATTCAAATCCTGGAATACAACTAGCCGGGTCCTCGAATCCGAGAGCCTTTCACCGCCTTTTCGTCGTCTACTACGCTTGCCCATTACTTCCCCACCTCTGAGCCGCTATTCCTTTATGTCCTTAACACGGCTGGTATTCCCACCAACTTACGCCTAACACACAAGCACGAAGTGATGGCCCTCAGTGGGGTGATTAGGGAGTTGGAACAGAAGGTATATAGCTGGTGTTAATTCATGCAATGCTGGCCTTGCCAACGTCTGTGATGTCCTCGTCGAGCTCGTTCAAGCAAGTAATTAACAGTTAATATTAATAACAGCACTTTTACACAGAAAGCTCGGGCAGTACACAAGGTTGACCGCAGGTCAGGCGGTCCGGCCGGTCAGGTGCGGTCTGCATGTCTTCCTCCTCTCTCAGACTCTCACCATGAGTTTGCTCGGAAATAAATTCTGTAAAAAAATGCGAATGCTCTCATACATTGCACCGAAAACAACTTCACAAACAAAGGAGGCGGGGGAGACGGGTTTTTTTGTCATATTTCTTTTCTTTTTTTTGAAGTGGCGTCACTGGCAAATGTGTGTTTTGTGCCCTTTCCACTGTCGCAATTATGGTCAAGTTTTCGTCAAGGTTTCTTCTCCTTTACTAGTGTTTTGTATATGGTTGCACACCTTCGTTGATGGTCTACAGCTGAAGTTCTCCTTTTTGTCGCCGACGGGTGTCCCTGATCTTTGTCGTCGACTTCAAGTGCATCCTCAGATCGACTCTCGTGCTCAGACACACAGACAATTGAGCTTCCACCAGCCATCCTGCACACAGGCTGCACTCACCACTTGCTTCCAGTGCCAAACAATAGCTCACGCATCACTCGTCAATTGCATAACAGTTGATGTATCTACCATGGGTCGAGTATAGTGGGCTCAGGAATCGCGCGATCCCTCTTTCAATCAGAATCTTCCTTCTTGTAGTTCCCGACGCCCAGCCTTCAAAGCTTCGTTACTAGTCGGTACGTGAAGTCGCAGCATCTTCCAAGGCTCACTATTGATAACGAGCACTAGACGTACCTTCTAGTGCCCGCCGATATATGAACGGTCCCACTTGTGCTTATCTCATTGGCTTGGATTGGTAACAGGGTGGGAATATAGCCATATCTCTCCCTCCATTCGATCGTTCCACTCCCTTAGTATGCCTCCCGCTCAACCCCTTCTTTCTGAGCAGGCAGGGCTTGCAAAACATCTTTTCATATAGGGCTATCCTTTGTGGAATCCCGACCCAGACCTATTGCCACAAGCTCGCCAGAGTGTCGGTCTTAAGATGGGGGACGTCGGCACCGTCGATGAACGAGGCCGATTCGACTTTTTCTTCAATATTCTCGAATCCTTTCCAGGAATTGTCGATTCCCTACCCAACTTCCCACAGATCCAGGCGAAGCTGCGGCGGTATGGCTTTTCCCCCCTTAGTGACTTACGATCCTGAAATTTGCCGATCCCAGGCAATCAAGGCAGATCCCATGAATCCGTGGGGATACGAGAGAAGACACGCAGTACTGCATTGTTCGCAGCGCTACGATGAAGCAGTTCATGCGTTCACCTGGATGCCTTCCCTCATCGAAGAGTCTCTTGATTCAGAAACCCGTCGTAGGTTCACCTTAGAGCTTGCAGATCATATCCTGACTTGATTGCACAGAACTTGGAAAGAAATATGTTTCACCTGCCCGGTCAGAAAAGACAATCGAGACTATCGTTCGTGGGGTTTTCAAAACATGTCCCCTTGTTTTCATCGACGTCGAGAGTGGTCGTCTGTGCGACGGACCGGAGCGAATTTTAAGGAACTGGTTTCCTCCATGACACAGGAGTTGGACGACGGACGGATCCTGCGAGTGGTGACAAAGTATTTCCAATATGTGATGTTTTCGCATGTATGGCAAGGGAAGGAGCCGTCGTTCCAGGACGTCAACTCGGTCGGCTCAATCTGGGATCTGGATTCATCCCCACTGAACGAGAAGTTGCGCAAATTCTGTGAGGCGGTTCGGACGGACGGATATCGGTGGGCATGGAGTGACACATGCTGCATCGACAAGACGATCGGCACGGTGGTGAACCAGTCGCTCAGGATGATGTACAAGTGGTATGAAGTGTCTGCAGCCACTCTCGTCCTTCTTGCGAGCGTCGCGTCTCCGTCGGCCCTTGGGGATCTCATAGACAGTATCTGGATGACGCGGGCCTGGACTGCACAAGAGGCTCTCATACCGAAGGTGATCCGATTCTACGATTGCAATTGGAAGCCATACCTCGGTAACACGCGTGCCAACCACAAAGAGTCACCGGAGATCATGCAGGAGCTCGCAAATGCCATCGGCGTCGCTCGCGAAACGATCACTGATTTCAACCCCGACGATCTTAGCGTCCGGGACAAACTGCGACTCGCCTCGACACGCAACGCGACGGTGGAAGAAGACACCGCATACTCTTTGATTGGTATTTTCAAGAGTGATATCCGGCCACACTACGGAGAAGGAGATGCCGCACTTGGCCATCTGCTGGAGGAGATCGTGGCCCGTTCGGGCGAGGTGACAGTGCTTGCATGGACCGGCAGGTCTTCGCCATACAACAGCTGTCTTCCCGCTACTCTTTCTGTTTATAGTCAGTCACCATGTGCTTCGCCCACCATCAAAGACGCCGATATGGAGATGCGAGTCGCAGCCTTAAAAGCTTCACGATCCGAGGAAGAAGCTGTGCTGATCTACAACCGAATCACTCAGTTACGACCAGCCCGCTTCGCTGACCGCAGACTACACCTCCCATGCATCATCTTCGCAGTAAAAAGGCTCGGTGTACAGGGTTTTGGGAGCGATCTTGGAAATCGTTACCGTGCTCAGGTATCAAGGATCGGCCACGTGGAATTCAAGACATCGGACAGGCTCTCGTTGACAGAGCCGCGCAAGCTCGTTTTTGTACATCCATGGATCTGCGATCTGCACGATCCACCCGACGGTTTCACTTGGGGGAGTGCATCGGATGGTGACGAGTCCGAGTCTGATCGGGAGTCCGAGGCCGGATCTGCGCCAGCTTCGCCATTGCATGCTTTACCCGCCAGCACGATGGATGACTATACACGGGCGGTGCGTCTTATTGTTCGTCTGCAGCAGCCATTCCATGCGCTCTCGCTCCAGCAACACAATGGAGAGTTCAAGCGAGTCGCTGCTGAACAAAAAATCGTTGTTCCACGACTCGAATCTCGGATCAACTTCGAGAAGGATATCCATGCTGGAGTAGTGGGGATCTTGTGACGTGGTCATGGGGTTCTATCCCTTGCGTTTGTGTAGCTGTATGAGTTCCCAATGTTTAGCTGACTCTTGACAGTCTAGCTATACGTACTGCATCGCTATGTGGTATACCGCCAATCATCGACATCTCTCGCACTAGTACTGTTACCCAGTCGGACTCTGGTAACAGTGGTAAGTACCCGCAGCCTGAGAGTACTGGAGTCCAGGTCCCCCCTTTTTCTCGGTGTAAAACATCGCCCAGGCATACAAGTTATCAACAACGTCTACCATGTCAAGGTTGGCACGACGCTATTCTAAAACGATATCGTGCACAAGCCGCTCGACCCAACACAACATTTGTCCTCATCCACTGGTGCTAGAAAGTAGCTCGTGCTACTATTCAAGGCACCAACCCTGAGTCCCCATCGTTCACCATGCTCCCAGACACAGGCTCATAGCCCAGTCATCCATTACGCTTGAAGATGCAGACAACGACAGGAGGCAATGAGATACCTGCGGTAGTCCCTCAGGCTGTCAAGGCTAATATTTTTCCACCAGAACGATTCTCCCTGGATTCGTTCATCGACTTTCCCCTTCCTTCGTGTGCATCTGCTGAATCCAACGGCAACCTTACTGAATACTTTGTCATACTTCCTGACATCGCGACAACAATCCAAGTATTTCTTCGCTCGACTGTCTCTGCCTGAAAACGGTATCAAGAGATCAGCAGAGTTCGTAGCAGTTTCGCGAGAGAACGTACCGGTTTCAGTTTCCCAAGAATTTTTTAAATGCCCCGAGGCATCGCAAGATCTCGAGTCTGTTGGGCAGAGGGCGCATCCCCTCGCTATTCTTGCGAGGAAGGGCAGGGATGTAACGAAGGACGCGGGTTTCGGTCTCGCGATAAGTGCCGGTCTGAACTGCTTTGCTCAGTGGGGCAGTGATGGTGATTTTGTAGAAGACCGCGTGGTGTCAACCATGGTGAGGCAAGGAAACATGATGGAGTTACAAGAGGGGAGATTAAGGTCGCGTTCTCGCTTCCGATTGTTGAGCGCAAAGGCTGCAATAGCCTCTGCGATGACCTGAGGCTCCGGGTCTTTCATGCTCGTCAGTCTTTTATCCTCCTGCAACAGCAGCAGAATTTCATTATCGTCCATGATGCAAACGTCAGTCTGGGCGACTGAGTTGTCTCCGCAAATAAGAAAAGGGATGGCATGTCGGATGAAAACGATACTATTTTCATCGTCGTACTCGAGGCTTCTCAGTAACTCAGCAGCAAAATTATGAACGGCCGCTTCCTGACCGATTTTCGGGTCCATCGCCAGGTCCAGGTAGTGCAGTAGTTGTTTCGTCCTTTTGTCTGCTGCGTCCTGCCTGGTTTCGGCGACCATGAAACCCGCCAGTGACGGTTCAGTCGGATCGGGGAAGTTGGTAGTCCCAAAGAACTACTCCTTATTCTGAGGGACAATGGTGATGTTGTACGCGCATAGTTCGTTCGCGGTCCAGACTTCGAGATTCGAAGGAGTTGCGCCATGATTGAAAGGTGGCAGAATAAGCAACACAAATCGATCGGTATAATATGAAGGAAATGTTCGTCGTACAGTTGCACGCGTCGTACAGTTGCACGCGTTGTACCTTCTAGCTGTGTGTATCTCGACGGCTTGGAATTTCTGGTAGTAACAGGGTGGGAATATCCTCATCTCTCACTCCGTCATTCAATCATTCCGTTCGGATCAGCTACCCCTCAGTATGCCTCCCCTTCTTTCCGAGCAGACAGGGCTTGCAAAACATTTGTTTAAACAGGGTTATCCTTTGTGGAATCCAGACCCAGACCTATTGCCACAGGCTCGCCGGAGTGGCGGCCTCAGGATCGGGGACGTCGGCACCGTCGATGAACAAGGGCAATTCGATTTTTTCTTCAATATTCTCGAATCCCTTCCAGGAACTTCCGGTTCCCTACCCAACTTCCCACAGATCCAGGAGCACGATGTTCGCTGCGACGGCGAAGACCTCTTGCCTCGCCAGGTGGTCTCATCCCCTGAAACACCGTGGGAGGTTGACCAATTAGACGTGTTGGACGTCGCTAATATCACGTATGCTTGCTCCCTCCCACAATCGTACAACAACATCTGACTGCGCGGCTAGTCGTAGGACAACTCAATATGGTGCCACCCTGTCTGATGATGGAGCACATATTATCTTACCTCAAGGGGCACAATCGTTTGAGCTTGGACTTCATCATAGGCGACTATTCGAGGACCATGCGAGGGAGCATGGGGCGGATTGGCTCGAACGGTTTCGAGATCGCCTTGGATGGCCGCGAACCAACTCGATCTACCTACTCACTGGGTTCTATCAAACGTGTACATGGTCCATTGCGTCATTCAGCATGCGGACGGCTGCGAATACCAACCCAGTTCGTGTGCATTGTACACTGATGGAAGTGGATGAACGAACTATACGGGAAGCGTCAGTTTGGCAGCCTGCAGGTCATTTTAAGCACAAGATTGGCCCCCCACCGGACCGCCAAGGGCGAAACAACCAAACTGTTTTCATACGTGGGATAACAATTACACCCAATCTCTCCGAGCAAGGACCGAGGGAACAACGAGAGAGTGGATCGCTCGGTATGCTTTTTTCCCCCCACTCGACTCCTGGATTCACTGGCGGGGAGCTCAACCAAATTAACAGAGACGGAGACTCCACAAAGCAATGTAATAATCCAGCATGTACCCCAAATATCACAGGTACATGTCGTTCTACATTACCAGTTTGGACTTGTATCAACGCACTCACTTACCAGGCATCCCATCCATCGGAGATCATCAATAAGTATCTATTGACAAAGGTTTCGTGGCGTGTTTGATCAAAATAAGTGATGGTTATACTCATGTTGATATAGGAACCATCCGCAAAAATCGCTGTGGCGCATGATAGTCAGTGGATTGCAATGCTCAGATCGCTTGAAGGGGTGAGGGATCCTTTCCTCGTATGCTCGTATTCTAATCGTCGTGATCCAGGGACAATCGTGGACACTGGAAGACCTGGAGAACCGTTTAGAAGCATTAGTACCGCTGCAGTATTCTGTAGTCACACACAATGGTAAGAATGACATTTCCATGTTGTCACAATTGCTCATTACTCTCAGATGCCGTCTATCTGAGAGACAAAGAACATGGATCACCAAGTCACACTGGTGTTGATCCATCACGCTTGCCCAGTGACCCGGCAAGCGGAACTAAATCAGACGATGAATATGATGTACATGATTCCTTTGAAAACCTGCATTGCATCGACCCTCATGTCTTCTCTGATGAGCTCGAAGCCGTTGCTGGATCCCCATCTCATACCACGGACTTGAGTCCTGATCAGACCCCCCACCCTTCTGTTTCCAGCCATTTTATATCCCAACCACTCCAGGGTGTTAGCGATCATCCCTCACATGGTGCAGGGAACCCAGCTTCTTCCCACTATCCATCCTCTTCCCATTCACGTCGGCGTGCTTCCACGAAGGATTCATCGACGATGATTTCCACAAGCTCCGGCTCTTTGAACAACCTCGATAAATCCTTCTGGACTCGTTTCGAGCGCCTCACTGACGTCGAGCAGGATTCTGGTTCAGGCTCCACAAAGGAGGATCATTGGACTCTGGGTTCCCGGTTGTTGCGCCGCTTCGAACGGTTCGGTGATTTAGGCGACCTTCAACAGGCAACCTCACTTTTGAACACCATCTCGTCTACCTTAGTTTCGGACCATGGACTCATTACATGGATGACGAATCTCGGTGTGGCGTTATTGTATCGATTCCGTCACCTCGACGAGCTGGGTGATCTCCTGCATGCAATTTCGAAGCACGAGTGGGCTGTTACTGGCATCCCTGATAGTCATCCTAACAAGCCCGGCTATCTGAACAACCTCGGCAACGCCTTGAGACTTCGTTATGAGCGTTTCGGGGAAATGAACAGCCTCGAGGAAGCAATTCGGAGATACAGGGACGCTGTTCTCGTCGTCCCTGATGATCACCTTGACAAACCCGACTATCTGAACAGCCTTGGCAAGGCCCTAAGAACTCGTTTCGAGCACCTCGGGGAGCTGAGCGACCTTGAGCAAGCGATTTCAAGCCATATGGACGCTTTTGACCTCACCCCTGACGGTCACCCATACAGACCTGGATGCTTGAGCAACCTGGGCAATGCCTTGAGAGCTCGCTTTGAACGCCTCGGGGAGCTGAGTGACCTCGAGCAAGCGATTTTGAGGCACAACGACGCTGTTAACCTCATCCCTGACGGTCACCCTGACAGACCTGGCTATCTTGTCAACCTGGGCGATGCCTTCAGAGCTCGTTTCCAGCTCCTCGGAGAGCTGAGTGACCTCGAGCAAGTGATTTCACTGTACTCATGCGCTGCTCGTGCCTCCACAGGCCCTACCACCATTCGACTTCACGCATCGCAACAATGGATTTCATACGCCCGTGCTTCTGGACATCACACTCTACCTCATGCATGTTCTTTTACCATTGGTCTCCTTCCTCAACTTGCATGGACAGGCTTCTCCCGCGCACATCGCTACCGTGAACTCATGCGAGGCGCAGATACAGCGCGGGAGGCAGCAGCAGCAGCTCTGGACTTGGGACTCACGGAAACTGCCGTGGAGTGGCTTGAGCAAGGATGCTCGATCGTCTGGGGGGAGCTATTTCAGCTTCACACTTCCTATGATGAGCTGTTATCTGTCCATCCAGATCTTGCCCATAGACTTCGGCAACTGTCAGTCGCATTAGAGCATACTAGTTCCACTCGCCAAAAATTCTTCCTCCTCTGGCATCCGGAGCGGTCCCAAAGTGCAGGATATCGTGTAGCGGAGTCTTTAGAAGAAGAAGCTGACAGACACCATATGCTCGCAGACGAGCGAGATAAACTGCTACAGGAGATCCGGGGTTTTCCTGGTTTCGAGCGATTCCTCCTCCACAAAGAGTTCTCTCAGCTCCGTGCTTCAGCACACTCCGGACCGGTAGTCATCCTCAACGCTGCAGAGAGCCGCTGCGATGCGTTGATTGTCCTGACCAACGTGGATCATGTCATTCATGTCCCGCTTTCCAACTTCACTTTCGGACAGTCCAAACATCTTCAGAACTCAGTGAAGCGTTTGCTTGCTTACCCTCGTTCCGTATCCTATGACAAAAGGAAGGGAGAAAGTGAGGAAAGGGGGCACATCAGCTGGGAGTCCGTCCTATCCACTTTGTGGAACAGCGTTGTTAAACCGGTCCTGGATGCCCTGCATTTCTCGGTACGTGATATCATGTCACTTGAATTCGTAGCTAAATCGGTTATCTGCGTCTCAAAACAGACTCCTGGGGACATATCACGCATTTTTTGGTGTCCGACTGGGCCTTTTGCGTTTCTTCCTATCCATGCGGCCGGTCTTTATGACACCCAGTCTTCGGAACCTGGGCACAAAGTAACCGATTTCGTCGTCTCGTCATACGTCCCTACTCTCAGCATTCTTGCGCCATCGCCCAAACCTGATGCCACATCTAGCGACGATCTCCGCCTCCTTGCTGTCCGTCAGTCACCCTCAGATGGCCGATTCCAACTTCCAGGTGTGGACACCGAAATGAGATACATCAAGGACGTAATCCAGAACTTTCCCTCGGCACAAACTACCTTCCTGGAGCCCTCTGTCGGAAGGTTTAAGAGTGTACTTGCCCTGATGAAGGAAACGAACTGGGTTCATCTTGCATGCCACACAATTCAGGATGCCACAGACCCGGATGAAAGTGGATTTCGTCTCACCAAGCGACACCGGTTGAAACTATCTGACATCATCGCGTTGTCGCGACCCCGTGGTGGGCTTGCCTATCTTTCCGCAGGTGAAACGGCGACGCGCGATGAGGATCTCCCCGACGAAGCTATTTATATCGCTGCGGGAATGTTGTTTGCAGGTTACGGCGGGGTCATTGGTACGATGTGGCCAATCGACGATAGCATTGCACCTCGCGTGGCAAAGGATGTATACGAGGAACTCTTTCGGAAAGGCAGAACGCCGGATTATCGGGAGGCTGCACGAGCGTTGCACGATGCTGTTGGACGTCTTCGAGATAGCGGTGCGTCATTCAAGGAGTGGCTTCCGTCCATCCATGTAGGTCTTTGACCGTATTGTACGTCTCTTCATGGTACACGGATGTATTGATTGTCCGATCTCGTCCACTTCCTTGACTGTAACAGTCTCATTCGCTGTAGCTCCATCGGACATCCTGCTCCGAGTCGGTATGAGCTGCTAAGGGAGATAAATGTATTAATGGCATTGATTGGGCCAGTTGGATTAGTACCCCCAGAGTGCTGGAGTCCAGGTCGCCCCGTTTTGTCGGTGTAAAACGTTGTACGAGCGTACAAGTTATCACTAACGTCTACTATTTCAAGTTGGCGCGATGCTGTTCTCAAATGATACCACGCACCCAAGTCTGGGGGAGGCGACTAGCTAGTGCGAATGCGAACCAGACTTTCTTGCAATGTTTGGAGAAGCCAGGACCATGGTCATCTTGGGCTCCGAGCTATGACATACCTCAGTGTGTTTCGTAGGAAACCGAATGATTTCTCTGCCTCAGAAACGCAAAAACGACTCGGAAGGAATTGTCCGGAGCCTGAGGGGCGAGCATCCAGCGCTGAATGCCACCTCCATCACAGGAGTAGTACTACCGGGCCCGTTCACGAGCTTGGGGCAAGTTGACTACATAATAGTTCGAACCGAATAGTGTGTAGTGGGCCACACAGAGAATTAGTCCAGTTGTGTGACGAGCCTTTTGTCTTCTGTACTATTACTACTCAGATGCCTAGCTCAACTCCTCCCGTCACGTCTTTTATCATGCCTGGTGATGATTGGAGGCTTCCCCTATGGTGCAAGCCATTCGAAAAACTTCTTGTTTTGCTTGGGATCATTGGCCGTTCAGACGACCAACTTCAAGTTGAAGCTCTCAAGAACCAATCATTTTGCTTCCAACACACCCCTGATTTGTCTAAACTTTCTCGGGTCTTTCTTTCGGTGTATACATCCATCAACATTCAATATGATATCGACTTAGAAGGCATCCAGTTTGCTGATATGGACTCGCCACACAAGTCGCGCTTGGGTTACGCCTGGGTGGCCAAACTCAATGAATATGCGGACCGAGTCTTGAAAAGAGTGCAAGTGAGTGTTTTCCATTGATATGTACATTGAGGTACTCACTTGACTCTCGGGTGAGAATCCAGGACTACAACAACCTATTGATCGAGCATGGCATTGTCCATGATACAAGTCCTTTTCTCGGAGTCAACTTGCTGACCTGCCCTCTTTGTCACTCCCGTCTGGAGAGTTGCTCGGAATGCGACGTCGTTGTTGCATGCTCAAACCAACACTGCGCAGGCTGGCAAGTTGTCGACTGCAAACAATGTGACGAGCATGGTGTAGCCATGATATGTCACAAGTGCCTAGACTCGGAGGGCCAAGACACAATCCCTTCATTTGTTCGTTGTCCAACGTGCAACTCCCGGTGCTGTAGATATGAAGTGGACTGGTGTCCCGGGCAAATTATCCACCCAGAACCTGGCACGGAGGAACTGGCCGAGCTGTCCCGCGAGTACTTCCTTGACAGCACGTCCGAGTCAATCATGCGGTCACATTCACCAAAGCCTGGCCCATGCATGTCCTGTGTTGATTCTGACCATGCATCTGCATGGCAAAGGTGCAGTGGTGACAAAACCTCTCTTTGCCCGAACCGTGCACCTTGTCTCAACGACCTTTCGCTCGACGCTGCCTATTGCCCTGAGTGCATAACTGAGCACAAGGGGCGGGGCTGTACCTGCGGTTCCACCTGGTTATGTGACACCTGTTCTGTGTATGGCTCCCAGGTCCCCCACTATCCCGATTTAATCTCGTGTCCTCGTTGTGGAGCAACATATTGCAGGAAACAAGATGGATGCCAATACTGTCACTTTTGTATGATCTGCCATCAGACTGGTGTCTGTGTTGGCTGTCAGGAGATCGGAGGGAAGGACATGTCAGGCGAGTGTTCACAGCCTGCTCACACTGTTGAACAATGCGTGGAATGTATGGCGATCATGTGCCACAAGTGCTGCTTGACCACGAAAGATGGTGTGGTGCAATGCTTGGGTTGTGACCGCTGGATGTGTGGCAAGTGTGCCAGATTCCTGGAAAAACGGTGTCGTTCCTGCACTTCCATCGGGGTATGTGGTAGTTATCTTGGCAACTGCGCTGTATCTTCAGGCTGATCATGACTTCAGGTAGCACAGCACGAGATGTGGGGCCTGGGTGATGAATCTGATGATTAGTTGGGTTGGCAGGTGACGGATGATACGGGATACAGGATCACTGATGTATCTTCGGAATGCATGATAGTACATGGACGTCAAGATAGATGTCACCGTCTTGCGACAAAGGTGGTGCCTATACACTCAAGTTATGAATATGATGCATCACAAACCTCGGACGCAGCGTGTTCCCGACCCCACACTACACGTAAAGAGAGGCCTAGGGAAACGATTCGCCGAATAATCCACACAAAATGCCAACATAAATATCATAAAGGGAACAACCAAACACGACCCGCCGACTGAGCCCGTAAAATATAGCCAAGAAACAGCGCGCGCGCGACAGAGGCAAGGAGAGCGAGAGAGAGGGGGGGTGAAAACGAGGTGGGGTGGGTGGGAAGAAGGACGTCCATCATGATCATCTATTCGGTAATTCTAAATCCGTTAAAAAAAAAACCATCCGCGGTCCCACGTACGCCCAGCGTTTGCCTCTACCCCTCACAAATAGCCCTTGGCTTCCTCCCCGTTCCCGTTCCCGGTTCCGACAGTCTCAGGCCCACCAATCGTCATCGCCCCCCGACTCGTCTCCCCAACGAGATCCAACATGTGATCCAACACCTCGCGCGGCGTCGTCAAATGCCAACTCGCCAACGTCCGTTTCGTACTCGGACCCACGGACGTCGTGAAAATCGCGTCGGACGCAATGGCTAGTTCGACGTCCGGTCGGGCGACACCGCTGTTGTTGTCGGCGAGGGTGACCGACAAGGGCGCTTCGAACTGGATTTTCCCGGTGACGTTCGGTGGGAAGACGTGCAGGGCTCGGAACATGTCTTCGTCGGTCTAGGAAAAAAAAGGCGATGCGGGGCACGGGACACGGGGAAAGGTGGAGTCAGACCATCGATATCATATCATGAGTTCTATCCCACCTTGTCATCGCCCGCACAAAAGATAAATTCCGCATCGGGGTTCATGTATAGAATCCGCTTGACGATCTCTCCCTATTTGAAACACGGAAACGAAAAAGAAAATCTGAGAAAGGAGGTCGGGACGGTCTCGGGAGGCTTGGGAACGAACCTTGTTCACAGCCAACGGGCGGACCTCCAGATTCTTTTTCCCAACGAGCACTTCGATAGGACGTTTATGCGCCAAATTGTTCTCCAACAAGTCTTGACACTGTCTGCACTGGAACAATCTACAACTCGCCCATCAGCGATCACGTACTCTTCGCCCAAGACATGACAAAAATAGGAGGGGGGAAACGGGGGACAAGGAAAAAAGAAGGGACAACTCACCCCCACTCGGGATCACTCGACCGATAATGCCAGGTGATCGAACTCTTCTTGACCTCGATATGACTCCCCGTCGTTCTCTCCGTATAATACCTAAAAATCTCCGCCACCTCGTCCATCCATCCCATGTCCAACTGTGCCGTAAAGTTGACCCAGGTTTCTTCGTCTTCCGTGACCAGGCTTCTGCCGACGTTCCCGTTGGAAGGGTCGCGGATGAATCCACCGTGTTCGGCGCTCATACCGAGGTGTTTGATGTGTCCGAGGTGCAGCTCCAGGAAGGCTTGGTCACGACCAGAGACGATGTATACGACGTTGCGAGGATCAGCGGCGAGCTTCGCGAGCGCGTTCAGCGCATCAATTGAAGGAACCGCCATCGCCGGCGTCTTGACGATAGGCGTAAGGGTACCCTAGACATCCAAACGTCACCTTTCGCATCCAACTTCGCGGCCCAAAAGCGATTGGACAGTACGCACATCGTAATCAAACAAAAACAGTCGCTTGCCTGCCTTTTCGTACCTGTCTTGTATGAGGTCTTTGGGGAGGTAGGGCGTACTGCGCGAGCTGGTCTGTCCGTTGATCTGGGAGAGGAGCATCTTGACGAGCAGAGCGGCCCACGTGTGTGAAGTGTGCGTGGTTACGACTTTGTGGAGCACCGCGTGCCGGGCAGCTTTGGAGGCAGAAGACATGAGAAGACCAGTATTCATCGCCGCAGCGACATCCTATTCGAATGACGATTGGTTCAAATGACATCGCGGGTGTCGGTACGAGAATACGTACCCCGAGATCCCACGGGTTAACTTGTAATGCCTGGCCCATGTGTTGACTGATGCCCATGAACTCGCTCAAGACGAGTGGGGATCGTTTCGTGCGTTCTTGCGCAATAACAAACTCCATCGAGGTCGTGTTCATGCCATCACGTAATGGTGTGATCACACCCAAATCCGCAACAGAAAGAAGAGCATAAAATTCGTCCTTTTTGAGTGACTGGTGGCTGCGCGAAGCACAGAAAGATTAGCGTGACGTTCGGTGCGAAACGCGATAGGATAGATGAAATGGAAGAACGCATGAATATGAGAACGAGCAGAACGTACTAATGATGAACGGGTATGAAATCCAGACTTCCGTATTCTCCATTGATATGTGCGACTAATTCCGATACCTGACGTTCCAATTTGGGAGAATCCGTGAGGGCGGGCGACGTCACTTGGATAAGTACGGCTTGACCTTGCCATTCAGGGTAATCATGAAGGAGTTTCTCGAATGCACGGAGCTGTATCACCACATGCGCCGTCAGCACGTTCGGATCCGAGCAAGGAAGAATACAAAGCGCGGGAATTTCACGACATACCTTTTGCAAAACTCCCTTGACGACATCCAGCTTGTCCCTTCCCACAATAATCTTCTTATCCGCATACAACGCTCGGAGGGCCTCCAACTTGGGTTGGACACCCGGCCGTAACGTGTCCCTCGAGACACGTTCAGCATCGATACCGACCGGACAGTGAGAGACTACAACAGTCCGACCCTGCACATCGATGCCTACAAACTTATTGTCGGAAGCGTTGGATGGTTTATTGCGATCGGGGTGGGCAGAGACTGGATGCGCACTGGCGCTGAGAGTGGAGGAGGTATTTGATGACGTAGATGCGGTGACAGAACGGGTAGTCGTTTCGTGGCCACAAACACGAACACAGGTAGATGTAAAGTGACGGGTGTATGAGTACGTTTGGAAACAGACGAGGTCGGCACCGAGCATCCCCTCGAGAATCTCTTTGCGACCTATCCCACCCATTGAGATCTGACAAGGACGAGGAAGCTGACAGCCAACTTACGTGGCAAGCATCTGAACACCTCCGAACTTGGGAACGGTGTGTGGACGAAGAGTCCAATGATTCTGCGGAGGTGAGATGTGCGCCATCAGGATTCATTCATAGATGACACGAGCCATGGACTCACGGGTCGGTCCCCTTCTCACTCGTATTACTGCGCAAAAGCTTTGGTACGAGGAGAAGGTGGTAATCATGTACCCAAACAAGATCACCCGGCTTGAGTACGGAGGCAATACGCTCGGCAAACACTTGATTTGCCTATCCACCGAGATGAATACCCAAGTTAGCGAAGTGGCGATAGAGATTGGCGTACCTGTTCGTAATGTACCCAGTGCGCATCCGCCGATGCATACTCTGTAGCAACGTCCTGCCAAAGCAGGTAGTGGAACAGCGGCCAAAGTGCTTTGAGTGAGGTCAATGTCAGGATGTCACGTGAGGCAGGAAAGACGACAAACGAGCATCGCGATGGCGAAGAAGAGAGGAAACGAGCAGATTCGGAAACAACGTCAATCCTTATCTATGTCTATGCGACGCCAGAATCAACGCGCATATATGCCTCGCGTACGAGGGACAGCGAACTCCGGTCCAAGCCTTTGATCTGATAATATCACTCGGCTAGGAAGCGCCCCAAGATACGAGATCAAGCGATCAATGGCCAGCGGAGCACCTATCAACCGGATGCCATGGCGCTGGCGTGATTTTCCGGAAATGGATGAACATCTAAAGATATCACCACTCCAGAAGAAATGGCACATCGAATGCATATATGGAAATCGCGCGCCGAAAGAGCGGGCGAAAGTCAAGCAGAGCGCGATGATAAGAATATGGCCAGACGACGAAAGTAAAGCGACGAAATGAAATGAAGAGAAGACTTACTCGTTTTACAATACCCTTCGTAATGTCCGTGTGCGACCTTATCTTCGAGCCAGACAGGCACGTACTCGAGCTTGCCTTTGTTCCCCTCAATCCCCTGGCCCTGACCGTCTTCGTCATATCCGACCAATTCGGCCTCGAGCGCCTCTCTATCAGCTCGGCTGACCAGATGACTCGGAATGCGGTGCTCCCCGTCACCAGCGCTTCCGCTGTTCTCTTCGGCAGATGCAGCGCCCACGGAGGGAAGGCAGGCGATATCGCCGGTCCAGCCTACGATGAGCTGGTCGTGAGTGGCAGAGAGGGAGCGAATGCCCGAGATCATAGCCGCATGGCCGTATCTGGGTGCGAACTTCCAGCGCTTGGATGGGATATGAGATTGCTCTGGCTGAGCGGCGTCTCCTGTTGGGCTAGCAGGGACGTCGTCATAGTGTGTGGGCGGGGACGGAGGCGGGCTGAGGACACCCGCGGCAGCCGGGGACGTGTGGGAGACGAGGGAGGGGACGACGGGGAGATAGTGGCAGACGTGTACGATCCTGCCCGAGAGCTGTACGCCGTGGGCCTTGTGGGCCTCTTCGAGCGCGCGTACTTGCTCGCGGACGGCATCGAGAGAGATGTCGTCGCCTGCGCGCGTGTACGGTTCGTGGAAGGAGTCCATGGGGGGAGTGGAGAAGGAGGGAGGGAGGGAGAAGGAGAGCTTATAAGCGCAACGGAAATTAGATTATCTGCAGAATCGAGAAAACGGCGGATGATTTGACGTTGGTGTGCTGGATTAGGACACGTCTGCGAGTTGGAACGTTCCACCGAGCACCGACGCTCACGCAATGGAGACCCGAGCGACCTTGAAGACTTTCCAGGCGCTGGTCGCGGTGGTCGTCGCCGTCGTTCACGCTGTCCGTCCAGTCCAAGTCGTCCTCAGCGTTCCGTCCAGCATTCACGGCAACGTCCGGGCCGTCGCCCCCGACCTTCCAATCTCGCACGCCGCCTTTTCAGCCATCCGACACCGAAATCAGCCCCTCCGACTTGACGCGTATCTCGACTCCGGTTTTACATCGCCAACTCCCATGTTCGTGAGCGAACGTGCAGTTCTTGCGTGTGCCGTCGGATTACCTTGCAAGTCCCGTCCCGAGAACTTCCTGATCGCCATTAGGCGTTTGCTCGTATCGGACACAATTTGTGTACTTGTCGGACAGATATCCTATCCTGATCAGCTTCCCAAATTCTGACTCATGTACATGTACCTGACAGCTACCTTCCGATGGCATGTTTTTCGTCACATTGGAGTCCGAAAGTTGAAACAAGTAGGCATGATATCACGTTTCAGCTTGTTTCTACGCCAGACTACGGTCTATGTGACACTCCGGATCCATATCCATTGGCACAGGAAAGGCTGATTCGCTTCATGTGCCGCACCGCCACCCCCTCCGTTCGGGCGGGTTTTTGGCTGGCAACCGCAACACCAACAACTTGGAAGTCAACTCTCCGAGTACCATGAACTGGTGAGTTACTCTTATCGTTCGACCTGTTGGGCCCCAACTTGAATGTTTTCGTAACACGTGGTCCTTGGCTATGTCGGTCCAGGCTTGGCACCGCTCGTTCCTCATGTCCATATATATCATCAACGACTTTCACGCCTCGAGGTTTCGTTGTCGTCAAACCTCGACGGACGACCTCGCAACGTTCCCGCTCCCCGGGTCCTGCATAGCTATTACTTATCAATCTCAACTTCGAAAAGCAGTGCGCGGTGTGCGCCACCTTTTTTTTTTTTCCACAGGCTGCGCTTCCCTTTGAAACCCGATCACCGCCCCCTCCTCGCGTCCGAGTTCGAAACCGTGGCCTTTGAAACGACAAGTTCGTTGGCATGCACTTTCTCCCCGCCTTTCTTCGTAAAGATTCTAAATCGTCTGTCGTCAACGACCTTTTGAAGAGAATCGCACACGAAGATGCCCTCAGCGACAAGGTAAGTTCACGTCCTTCGTCATCCCCCACACCCATTTTGATCATTCACGTTCCCAACACCCAGGACGTCTTCAACGTCGTCATAATCGGCCAAACAGGCGTAGGCGTCAGCTCTCTCATCAACACGATCACAGGCATCTCCCAAGCCCCCGTCTCCACCGACGTCAGTCCCTGCACCAAATCCTTCACCGCCTACCCCTTCACACTCAACGGTCGTTCCTTCCGACTCATCGACTCCCCCGGTTTCGGCTCCTTCAAATGTCCCACTTCCGCTATCACCAAAGCCCTCCGAGAACTCGACGCCCAGTTTGGGATTGACCTCGTCGTGAATTGTTTGCGTGGTACACGCGGGGACGCGAATGCAGGTCATCAAAACTATACCGCGATACGGTCCGCGGTGTCGGACGACGTGCCCATCGTCGCAGTGATAACATGTCTGGAGAGATATGGCGAGACGATGGGTCATTGGTGGTCGACGAACGAGGCAGATCTGAAAGCGAGGCGGATGGTTTTCGCAGACCATGCCTGCGTCACGACATTGGATGCCTCGACTACCTGCGATGCGATGTTCAAGGATAGACTCTCCGAGTCTGAAAAGGCGGCGAAGCAGCTTATTATGAGGAACTGTTGGGCTGAGAAAAGAGGTGTTGGCAGATGGGTTCGCCGAGGAGACATGTTCCTTGGAAATTAATGAGACATGTGTATGTCACTTCGGTTGGTGTTGGTGGGTGGCTCGTGCTCGTGCTCATGCTGTCCCGAGTTAGCACTCTCCAACCTTCTGGCAGTGACGCTGTGCGATAGATGTGTAGTGAGGCACGTTTTACGGATAGCTGGTAGAGAGCTTCTGTTGTGTGTGTAGGATAGATAGATAGAACGTTCGTTTCTGGAATGTTGGCGCAACTCGGGCGTACGAGACCAGTATCAGTTATCGTGAGGCCCTTACACGTGTTGAGCGCCATACGTTGACGTGATTTCATAGCAAAGTCATACCAACGCCAGCATAGGGTCCCTGGGACGAGATGATCATCGCGGCATCCCTTCGTCACTGCATCATTCGCGTCTTCAACACGTAAAGAAATGCCCGCTCTTTTGTCCTGTTCGCAAGCGATCGAGCAGCTATCTCTCTGGGGACGAAAGATCAGAACACGAGGAGACCCTGCAGCTGACCACGCGAGAGAGCTCTGTGACGCCGAAAGAGGGGTGATAGTCACCTGGGGGCCTCCTTCATGGCAATGATACGAACCCCAACGAACGGAAAGAAAGGGAGATACGGCAAACCCGTGCCGCGGGGTGTGCACGATGTCGTTACTTTTAACGGGATAAGAGTGGGGGAAATCAACACATGAACCCGGGACGGGGAGGGCCACCGCAAAGCATGCACCCAGCGCGGGCGTGCGGCACGCTTTCCATGAGGCGTCCTTCGTCTTTCTTGGGAACGCCTTCTTAAAAAGACCCCTACTCTAAAGACCAGAACGCCGCTGTCGAGCTCCAAACCAACTCTCCCCCCAACCACTGCGAGTGTGTTCCAGCCCTCCCGCATCTAGGATGGGGTCGACCAAGTTCTTCGCACCTACCAAGCTCTTCAGCGAAACGCCCGTGTTCAGTCGGTTGCGCGGGTTCAACCCGTTCGAAGCCAAATCCCCATCGATGCCCATGCCAGTAGACAATGTGAGTATTTCTGTTCGAGCACACGTTCCCCGGTGTGGTTTGGAGGACGTATCGTTCATACGACCTTTGTTGAAAACAAAAAAGGGCGACCGGGTGCACGTCATTGTCGTCTTTGGACGCACGGGAATGGGTATCAGCTCCCTCGTGAATCTGATCCTCGGGCGCGAAGACGCACCTTTCAGCACCGACATGCACCCTTGTACATTATCACCGGCCGCATACAGGGTGGACATCAACGGACATGCGTTCGATATTTATGACATCCCCGGATTCGGGAATGAATATGCCCCTGAAAAGACCATCGGCGACCTCTACACCGAGCGTGGTGTCGACCTCCTCATATACTGTTTGAGACCGAAAGAAGGCATCGCCAAGAAGATTTACAGCGCCATTCGATCCGCTGTGCCGGAGAGAGTACCTATGGTCGGCGTCGTGACAGGCCTCGAGAAATACAGCGAGTCGATGGAAGACTGGTGGACGGGACCGAGAAAGAACGGTGACATGCTCGCATCGAGGGGATTGAAATTCGTCGACCACGCATGCGTGACGACCTTGTCTCGGGAAGACGTATCGTACAACATGGACTTGTACGAACGGCGGTATCAATCGACGCAGGTCGTCAGGAACCTCATTTGGAGAAATTGCAACGGAACGAAGCGGGTCACGTACGTGAAAAGTGCGGGATATCTCCCTGACCTACCGTACGTTTGATGGCTCTCCGTGTGCGCCGTTCCCGTTCCCGTTCTTGTTCTTTGGTTTTTCTTCGTCTTCGTCTTTTTTTTTCTCTATTTCTGTACACTACGACTGGTCGGTTAGGCAGCGCCTTCGCCGTTCACGGTTAGCTGTTTCTTCGACGATAGTATACCCAGGATCTGCAGACGCTCTAACCTTTTTTTGTTTATGCCCGACATTCAACAACCTACGCTCGTTTTGCCTACTTGCTCGTTCGTTTGATACAGACCTCCCACAGCCCAACTTGTGTATATCATACTACCATGGCACCATAATGTGTGATAGCAGAGTACTCCACACAAGCACTGGAGACGTGTTCGGTGATAAATGTCCGGTTTCTTGATGATCGAAACTGGGAAGCGAACTTGAAAACGCCCCTCCAAGGCTCGGAGTCGGAACAAATCGATGGCGTCCACAGTCAAAAATGACGGAAATTACATAACATTCGCGTATGTAAACTTTCACAATCTTGAAATTTACCAACAGAAATAAGGGTATGCTCGTACGAGTACCTCTATCGAAAACCTGATTGTTCGGGAGGCGATAAATAACGGGAAACAAAGGAATGTGTGGGTGTAGGCGGAAGCGCGTTCGTAATGACCTCAACAATGACGATCATCAGGCCGACTTTATCGTCTCTCTACATGGAGTATGCGGGCTTAGTTGCAAGGGCACCCCTGGAAAGTTCCGGAAGCGCATGTCCCCTGGACGCCATTGCAGCCGTTCGCAGCGCAACTGCCGACGTAGCCATGCCCGCTTCCACACTTCTCGCAAGGGCAGCCGTTGAACTGGCCCGCAGTGCATGTCCCGATCGTGTCGCTCGGGTTGGCAAACACGCCCTCGCAACCTGCAGTCGAGTGCGCGGATTAGTGGGACGCTTGAGATACAGACGAGATGGGTTTACCGTTGTAGAAGCAGTCTCCGAGGTAGTTTTGGCAGTTGTTTCCACCTTGGCGCTGGAGGAGACCGCTCTCCTGCGGAGAACGCTATAGTCAGTGATCGTTCTTCCAATCGTCGAGGAAATGAGGCAACATACAACGCGTCTGTCCACACCAGGCGTCGCAGACACCAGGGCGGCGGCAGCAGCGAGGACGAAGAAGCTCTTGATGAAGTACATGGTGAGATGGGTAGGTGAATATGTGAGATGAGCTAAGGTTTGGGAGTTAAGATAGGTGTCGAAGTTGTTGAACAGCTCGAGCCTTGCCAGCGAGGGTTATATACCTCCCCTTCATCCCCCTTTTCGTCATCTAGACATTACAGTACGCTGGAAAAACATAGTAGCGATTGCAATGCCGTCCTGAACTACGTCAATTGCAGACCTGTGCTGGTACCAATCAATGACATTACTTCAAAAGTAGTTAGTTCGACTCGCCTAACTACGGTCACTCGGAGTCATCGTTGCCTGTCGAACCGTGGGTCAACAAAAGAGCGTTCAGTTCAAGGGCGTTGTGTGAATTACATGGCAGCTGTTGAGATTTCGTCTCGGGCCACCATCAACGCAGACCTGTACTGATCCAATCAGTGACATTCCTTCAAGATGGTTGGTCAATTAGATTCGCCTAAAACCATTCACTTGCATTCGTTTCCACCACCGCTCCAAAACCGTGGGTCAGCAAATACTTGCTCGTGATCCTGTTTTCAGACATATGGACATGACAGCACACGTTCCTGACTATCATTAGTGCAAACCTGTGCTGATTTAATCCATGATATTGCTTCAAAGGTGTTTAGCTCGACTTACCCGGCTGCCTTGGATTTGGGTTTTATTGATACTCGCGATATTCAGGGCGGTATTGCCAATGTTCATCTTGAAGATCGACGATGGAACAAAAATCAAAATCACAATCCATGGTTCTGTGCTATCCAAAATTGTGGATGAGAATATGATCCTACAATTCGGATAGGCGCTACTCTGTCGTTTACTCGGAATGTGACGGTTGATGCTACATAGCCATTAGTGCATGCGTCTCGGCGGCCTAAACTTACTCTGAATCTGTTCTCTGGAACGGCGGTCAAGGCCGAAGATGCGAAAAACATATAGACATGTGATTGGAAAAACACTGCTCTTTGTGAAGAGCAATTCACCACATTGATGCTGAGAATAATTACAGTCGTAGCGACCAACTTGAGGTTCCAGGGATGCAACCAGGGAAGCACTGCATTGATGGTGGCGGTGATTATAGTTGCGCGGATCAAAGAACGGGCTAATTTCGTGCGTGCGACAAGCGGATTCAGATTGATGTTGTAAGGTGTATGACTGACCATACGAATGGCGTCTCAAAATAATTGGCCGAACACTAGTACACACGGGAAGGGCACGGAATGTGAAACCATCCGATCGCCTGGACGACGGGTTCGACGATATGATGCCACAGGTCGCGAATAATTGGGATACTAATCGGATGGCACAGTGTATGTGCCTTCCCCGTAGTCATGACTGTATGTCGGCGTTTGTTTCCTCGTCACGGTGGTTGCTCGCAGGAGCAGGGTTTGACTGGTCACCGATGGGAAGCATCCCATCCGCCTGCGGTTATCCGAACGGACTGAGAATAACATAGACATGTGTAGAAAATAAAGTAGCTTTAGTAGTGAACCTATGAAGGACGAGGAAAAGAACAAATGTCATGTTTGCTTTTGTTTGTTTCCAAAGCCCTTGCCAAATCTAGATGCGGGTATAGACTCCTGCCAGGGGTGTGTTCACCATGAGGCACATTGATCACAATCATTTCATCCTAATGCATTGGGCGTAAGCCTTTTACTCTTCACAGGGTCATGCACAGGTTGTCGCACCTGGTGTCTTGCTTGCTACTACTCATAACTCATACCCTCAGCCTCGCCTCACACCCGGCCGCATGAGCAGCATTGTCCGTTCGACATACCCGAACCAAGCAGTTCAACATCTCGGACATCCACTTCCGGTAAGTCGGTCAACCCTCCTTACCTCTGTTCTATGACATGACACTCCCCTTCCCCCCAAGTCCATTAAACCATACGTCGTCGTAATCTTCGGTCGTACCGGAGTCGGCATCAGTTCCCTCGTGAACCTCATCACTGGACACCCCGTCAGCAATGACCACCAAAACGCCAAGACCTCCGCCAAAAAGTCCAGGTCCTATCCACCCGTGACACTTCCGGGGTCCGACAAACAGTTTTGCTTGTACGAAGTGCCTGGTTTTTGTGGGCAATTTTCGGACGCGACGGTCCTAGAGGCGATACGTCAGATAGACTTGAAAGAGGGGATCGACCTGTTCATATATTGCCTTCGGAAACAAAAGACGACGATCATGCCAAAGATCGTGCGTCGCATCCGGGAGAGTGTTGCAGGACCAGACGTCCCCATGCTCGCCGTCGTCACCGAGCTAGAACGGTTTGAGGCAGAGGGTGGGATGGAAGACTGGTGGTATGCACCACTCGAAGATGGTAGTACGAATGGTACGTTTATTGAGCGAATGTGCTTCAAGGAGGATGATACATTCAATGCGCACGCGTGCGTCACAACGTTGCCTCGGAAAGAGGTGGATCTCGTACAGACGCTGCGGAAAAGAAGAGAGAGATCGGAAGAACGAATTCGACAATTAGTTCTGGAGCAGTGCGCGGGACACAAGAGAAGAGGTGAGTAATGATACAAAGAGGGGTAGCATTGGCACGTTGAGATATTCGTCTGTAGCGTCGGATTCACTCAACTCACATTCGTCTTGCTGCTGTCTATCCGTTTTGTTTACTGTCGGAACTCCTGGGCTTTAACGTGGGCCTGGAGCGTGTCGGCGCGGTGTATGTCTTTTGCAAGGAGACATTTGTGTATCTTTCATCAAGGCGTTCAGGGTTACCCAGGACTCTACTAGCCGTTTTATGCATGACACAGCTTATAATACACACAGCTTTAGGGGGAAAGGAATAATGAAGTTGTTCTGGTGATACAAACATGCCAGGATCCGGGGTGGAAACGCCAAAAGGCTGAATGTCAGCTGGGGACTACATGGACTCGAGTCAAACTAATCAAGCGACACAACAGCGTGAGTATCTTAAGCCTACATGTGACTAGCCAGAGGGGCGGAATAAGCTTGAATGCATAATGAGATACAGAAAAATTTATCAGGAGGCCCGTGTTCTGGTGTGAACCTTATGAGCAGACAAGTGCTGGATAATAAGTGAATGCAGTTGTTTGGTGGATTCCTCCTTCTTCCGTCTTGTCAAGCAGACGTGGTCTGTTACGATAGTAAGGCTGGGGAAGTGTTTTTTATTTTCTTCCCACCAGCCAGCGTTCGGCTTCGGCGCGATATGATTGACGACGACAAGAACTGGGATATTGCCGTTGCCATGCTTCTTCCACCTTTTCTGCAAGTAATCCGCAGTCGCCTTTACTTGTGCTGGAAAGTCCTCCATGCAGATGATAGCGAGACTGATAGGCACACGCGGGAACTCCAGAGAGGATTTAGCATTGTAGTTGAAGCTTGGGATATCGTAGAGCGTGATTGGGACGATCTTTCCCGCATCTTTGAGTTCGATGTGATAGGAAGCCATCTTCCTTGTGCACCGTGATGTGTTGTTTGAGACTTGGGCAACGTCCTTTCCTGCAATCAAGTTGACGACGGAGCTGACACCACCGCCCATTGGGCCCAGTACCATAATGTTTGGCCGATTGGGATCATTGGGCACATTGGGTGGGCCGGCTGTAGCGCCGTCGTCCATTAACACAGACTGCATGGGTTTAAGCAAAGGGAGGCGGTTCTCCTGTTCGTACGAACCTGTCTATGAAGACACATCCTTTCCTAGAACTTGGTGATTTACGAGCCAGATGCCGGTTGAAAATAAGGATAACTTGAGAGTGGTGAGGTGCAGTGCAGTGAGCACGGCCGCGCGTAGGACGGGGGAGGAACAATTTGGTTTCTGCGGCATGCTGGTTGCAATGCATTGGATATAGTCACCATGCGCACACCACGAAGCTCGTGGCTTTCATGAAGAACGGAAAAGGCTCTTTTAGTCCACAACCCACAGTTAAAAATCCATATCACCCATATCAACGCTGCAGTAGGCGGTAAAGGTTGCTTGGCTGTTTTATGTAATCTGTCAGACGCTGTAATGAACCTGTCAATTGGTTTCATTGCATCTGTCAGTCTGTCAGCTGAGAGGTGGTCGTTTTGATCTGGGAGTGCTTCCGTAGAACGTCAAAAGCTTACTGGAAACGACTTTGGGAGAGGTTATCAACTCATCCCATACGGACGCCCTCCGAGAACTGATAGCCTGCCTTATCGCGGGCACAGTTCATATCGGGTTTGAAGAAGATGGAGTAAGTAAATAAATGGTCCAGGCGATTACATATATATTTAGCTCGCGAGGAGGCAAGTTCCATCCGACTCGGGCTAGGTTCCGCAACCTTGTCTTGTTTCAAGTTTCATCATCCATCACGGCGAGACACGACTCGGACGGACAAACATTCTCGACTAAGCTGCATCATGTACACTCACGTTCGGGCACGCGACGCAGCTATGCGACGGCTTCTCGGGCGACTAGGTCCAGTGAACCCCAGCACGGTGAAGGGCAAGGTCGTCGTCCTCAGACGACGTTATCATGACGAGTCGTATGGCTTCCGGAGGGTCCGCGAGTTCACCATGCCAGATTGTGCGTCACTACACGCCTTTCTCTCCGCTGTCTCGCTCATTGCTGGCCCATCAGACACACCCGAGCAACTAGCCAATCGAGTAACGAATGCTCCTTTGCTCCGTTATGCGGATGCCCTTCGCACCCACGGCCACCGTGCTGCATCTATCGACCCGCTCGACATTCTCCGACGTGAACGTGTCGCGGCACTCGAACATACTCGATACGGCCTAGCCGACCCTTCCGCTAAATACCATATTGATGGCATTCTCTGGACCGGTGAGGGTCACGGAAAGGGCAAGAACTGGACCCTTGACCAAATTACTGGGTTTCTCAACGCGGTCTATGTGGGACGTATCGCATATGAGTACATGGACCTCCCGAGCAAGACTGAACGACTTTGGTTTGCACATCTCCTCGAGTCCGAGGCTGCCAACGTTGTTCATCCCGCTACTCCGGAGCGCCAACGGAGGACGCATGAGCTACTTGCGCAGTCTGAGGTGTTCGACACGTTTCTGCAGGCTAAATTTTCAAACTTGAAGCGGTATGGTTTGGAAGGTGGTGAATCCATGTTGCCTGCGCTCGACGCGTTGTTCGCCGCCGCTGCACAGGGTATAGGTTTTGACTAGCCTCCCCTTTCAGTGTCGCTGATTGATCTTATGTGACGTTAGCCGATACGACCCACATCATCCTTGCTATGCCCCACCGTGGACGACTAAACTTGCTCACTGGTCTGTTAGAGTATGATCCCACTGCGCTCTTTCACAAGATCAAAGGCGGAGCGGAAGCACGTGTCGACGGTGAAACGATCTCAGGAGATGTGCTCAGTCACTTGAGTGGGTATATGCGCTTTATTTTATGTTTCTGGAGTAGATAATCTCCGTCCAGCGGCTTCCCCCACGTTGAAATATGAAGGGAAGGGGATCAAAGTATCTCTCCTGCCAAACCCATCGCATCTGGGTACGTCCTCGCCGTTTACGCATGCCGACTCTTATGCACATATTATACTGGTTTGCTGATCCTTCTCCACTCCAGAGGCCGTGAACCCTGTTGCACTAGGCAAGGCCCGCGCCAAACAATATAGTCTTCTCAAGGAAGGAGGGGCTGGGGTGGAGGGTTGTATGCTCGGGGATAAGGTACGCTATTACGTGTGTCTAAGCAAGCATATATCAAGCAGTGTTGGTGTGAAAAGGTGATGTGCGTACAACTCCATGGAGATGCGAGCTTCACGGGCCAGGGTGTGATCATGGAGACACTTGGTTTGAGTATGTGTTATTTGGCTCATGGACACCGCGTGTTTTGACAAATTGCCTAGGTAATTTGCCGCATTATACCAGTGGAGGAAGCGTCCACATCGTGGTTGAGTACGTTCCACTTTGCATCTCGCTTTTTGAGCATTTCTGATATCGTGACTAATAAACAGCAACAAGTGGGTGCAATGCTGTCCGATCCATCTCTGTCTGACGTCATTGCTTCTAGCATTGGATACACGACACCCGCGTCTGCTGCGCGATCTTCATTGTATTGCTCAGATGTTGCAAAGATGGTCAACTGCCCTGTCCTACATGTGAATGGTGATTGTCCTGAAGGTAGCTATACGTCGTCCCTGAAATACAGAGGAGAGATATGATTCATGGTTCCTAGATGTTTCTCGTGCAATCGAGATCGCGTTCAAGTACAGAAATTACTTTAGGAAGGATGTCGTCATAGATCTGATGGTGTATCGCCGCTGGTAAGTATTTATCTCTGATGGTACCCCGACAATCTTGATGAACCCGATATTCAGGGGCCACAACGAATTGGACGAACCTGCATACACACAACCGATTATGTACCAGAAGATCCGGTCAAGGCGGAGCGTGCCTCAGCTTTACGAAGACAAATTGGTGGTGCGTGTCATACTTCCTTTGCACACGTGTTTGTGTTCGTGGTACAGCTTCTTATTGGTCGTATGTCTACTGGTGTTGTGTTCAATAATAGTCCGATGGCGTTATCTCCCAAGATTCCGCAGCCTCCATCCGAAGTTCTTACAAGGCCGTGCTCAATGACGCTCTCACAGCCTCGGGGACATATGCCCCTCCCTTGGCCAACTTTGAGGGCCAATGGAAGTCTATTGCTATCGAAGGGCAGGAGGTACCTATGGTGTGGCCGGGTTCGAAGGAAGCGAAGACGTTCGACACGGGGGCACCTGTCGAGGTACTACACAAGGCAGGCAGAGGAAGTGTTGAAGTTCCAGCTGGATTCGTAAGCATCCCAATTTTCGGCAGGGTACAACCGGGTTTATGATCATTCTTCAGGAGATCCATCCTAGATTACAGCGGCACGTGAAGAGTCGGCTAGCGAGCTTGGACAAGGGAGAGGGTATTGACTGGGCCACTGCCGAAGTACGTGGCTTTCGCTCCTTGGAACGAGATATAAAACTTACACTCATTGGGATCGTCAGGCGTTGGCGTTTGGCACGCTCATGCTCGATGGATGTGACATTCGGATCGCTGGACAAGATGTAGGTCGAGGAACGTTTAGTCACCGTACGTTCACTCACTGTGGTCTGGTGTCGGTTTCTCATCTCTCTGACGCCTGAAAAGTCATGCGATGCTCGTCGACCAGAACACGGAAAAGGTGGTCGTTCCATTGAATCATGCACTGACTGAAGCGGTTGGGAAGCTAGAACTTGCCAACAGTAGGCACCTTTACTTTGGTGTGTATTTGCACCACTAACGAGTTTGCCATCTTTAGGTTCACTGAGCGAGATGGCGGTTCTTGGGGTGAGACATCTCGGAAAGTGGTGTTGATGATTTTTGACCATGTCCACAGTTCGAGTATGGCGCTTCCTGGGAGAGGCCCGATCTCTTGCCTATTTGGGAGGCTCAGGTATTGTATTATCACATTCCCATTTTTGCAATGCGGACGATTGACCGACCTTGACGTTAGTTCGGTGATTTCTTCAATGGCGCCCAGATCATCATCGATACGTTCATCTCGAGCGCCGAAAGTGAGTTACTAGTTATCCTTTTGTGTTCCCTGGTAACGTTGTTTGTGATCACAGCGAAATGGCTGAAGCAAAGTGGGATTGTACTCTTGCTGCCTCATGGTTTAGACGGCGCCGGACCGGAACACTCCTCTAGTCGCATCGAGAGAATGTTACAGGTATTAAATTATGCATACGCACTCACTCGCACTGATCATCTGAAATTAGCTCACGAACGATCCCTATCTCCCTGAGTCCACGGTGAATATCAACATGCACGTCGTGTTCCCCACCACCCCAGCGCAATATTTCCATCTCCTTCGTCGCCAACTGAAGAGAAATTATCGCAAACCTCTTGTCGTCGCTGCACCAAAGGGTCTTCTTCGTTTGGCAGTACGTCGGTATCATGGTCCGTTTCATACGAACACTTACTTTACCTTTACTCCCGGCTTCAGGCCGCTTCTTCCAGACTCTCGGAAATGCTGCATGGTACCCAATTCCGTCCTGTTCTTCCTGATGCCCGTCTGCCGACAGAGAAAATGGAGCGTGTCGTGTTGGTCAGCGGAAAGGTTTACTACGAGCTCGCGAAAGAACGTGCCGCACGAGGCCTAGAAGACCGAGTAGCGCTGATACGTATCGAAGAGCTCGCGCCATTCCCGTTCAACTGCCTGGAGGACGTCCTCAAGCCTTACACGACCTCGAACTCGAAGATGGAATGGTTGTGGGTACAGGAAGAGCCGAGGAACCAGGGTGCGTGGGGACACGTCAAGGACAGGTTGGGAGCGGTGTTGAGTGGGTTGGGTGAACGTGTGGAGGTGAGGTTCATTGGTCGACGTGAGGATGCTGTGCCGGCGACGGGGATTGGGAAGGATTATCAAGCGCAACAGAGAGCTGTCGTCGAGGGACCGTTTCAAGGATTGTAGGAGGGAGGCGTATTCCGTGTGATAGGTAGTGTTCCATAGAATTCATAATTATTTCACAAATGTTTCCGACCGTAAAAGACTCGCACTTTTGCATGAGAACCTTGAATGTTGTCCCACTCTTCTGCAATCTCGTCCATTGCCTTGTCGAACTCCTCGGCTGACCCGACCCGACCCGACCGACCCGCTCTCATCATGGAATCCCGCATCCCTCTCCATGCACCAATAGTCATGTCCTTCCCCTGAACACCATCCTCCCCAGCCCACTTACCCAAATTCATGGCCACCTCCTCGGACTTGACATCAACAAACCCAGCTGCTTTTAACATGTCCGCGATATAAATCCCACAACGCAACAACATCCCCCTGCTCTCAAAAAACTCGTCCATAAACAACATATGGGTTGCCGTTTTCGATCTCGACACCCATTCGGGTCCGATTTCGATCAGTTGGGCATACCCACCTGGCACAAGCACGCGGTACATTTCGTCGATGCTGCGTCGCCATTGACCGCGCGTGTAAGCACAGACGAGGAGACGTTGATGGACGAGGACGAATTTGGAGGTCCAGTAAGATGGGAGATCTGTGGCGGAGCAGACGGAGAGATGGACGTTGGGAGAGAGGACGGTGTAAGTGGGGAAGAGACGCGATTCGATGTCGATGCCGTAGAGTTGGACCGGTTCGGGGATGTGAGTACGGGTATCGCAGAGCCATGCACCTTGTTTGACGTCGTTGGCGCGAGATAGATATGAGAAGAGCAGGGTGGGAGGGAGCTCACCTGCGCCAGTTCCGATGTCCAGGATCTCGTCCTTGTCTGAAAATGCTATGGGAGGGAGAACGAGGCGACCGGAGAGAAGGCGGGTATATAGTTGGTGTTGTGCTAGGAGCCTGACTCGCAAGTTGAGTGGCGAATTGTATCACAGTGATAGGACGAAGCGATACCTCTAGCGTTCCTCCTCGTCGGAGGGCAGGAGATATAGAGATCCTGCATACGAGTGTGCTGTGCGCTCAACTGAGCTCTGGGTGGTTGACAAGCTCATTGTCCGATATGACGGGGCGTCACAGAGTCTGTGGACGTACCTTCAAGTTCGTTCTTTAAGACTTGGCCTTGGGGTCACCGGGAAAGAACCGGGCCAAAGCAGACCGTAGACACGTTCCGCGGATCGAGTTCTCGGCTATGTTCATCAACTTGAAACCACCCATATGACTTCAAGTTGTTCCTGGATTTTCTGTCCGTCCGGTTTGTGGAGCGTATAGCCATGACAGAAGAGTCCCGGAAATATCGCTTTGCCGTACGCCTCAAAATACGATAGTCGCCGCCGTCGTTCGCACTCACTGGCAGGCTGTTCAATTATAGTCAGTTATATTGCCACTCTGCTGCCGTCAAGTAGTAGAAGCTTTTCCGGTCCGAGCTCGATTCCGGTTCAATGCCGTGGGGAATTCCGACCCCGGCCCGGTCGCGGCCGGGGGTAGTTCGGTAGTGAAAACTGGGTTATGATTCAGACCTCATATGTGAACGTGTCTTTGTTTTTTTCTGACCGGGTCTGAGATTTTTACACACACTTTATCACATAGTAGGATTGCCGTCCGAGTCCTTAGTACGACTCGATCGATCGTCATTACATACATAGTGATCATCGATCGGACTACCCAAACCCAAACGAATGTGATAACATGATTGGGCTTCATTCCGTAAAACGCCCTCAATTTGCGGTGTGAACCCTCAGTCCGATCCCATTCCTCCGCAACAGTATCCATCTTTGCGTCAAACTCCTCGGCCGAGGTGACATACCCCATGCCGCCTGCCTTCATCACTGGACCTTTCATACCCCTCAGAGCGCCAATCGACGCATCTCTCGCTTCCTCACCAATCTGTCCCGCCCACTTACCAATCTTGACCGTAATCTCCTCGTTGCGTACGTCCACGAATCCAGCCGCAGTCATACATTCTGGAATATGCTCGCAACATTGGAGGTCGAGACCCTTGGCCTCGAGAAACATGCTCAGAAGCTCGACGTGCGCGGTCGTTTTGGGACCCGAGTACCAGTTTGAATCGATCTCGACGAATTGGGCGTACCCGCCCGGTTTGAGGACGCGGTAGATCTCAGAGATGACCCTTTTCCACTCGGTCTTGGTTAGGGCGAGGATGAGAAGGCGTTGGTTGACGAGGCTGAACTTGGAGGTCCAGTAGGAAGGCAGTGTGGTTGCTGATCCCACCGAGAAATGGGTATTGGGAGGTTTGATCGCGTACGCTGGGAATAGTCTTGATTCAATGTCGATTCCATAGAACTGGACGGATTCAGGAAGTGGAGACCGGCAATCGGCCAACCAAGTACCTGCGAGAGGTTATTGAGAAGGACATTCGATATCGGTGTAGGTTGACACAATACCTGAACCCGTGCCAATGTCAAGCACTTCCGAGTTGAGGGAAATGGAAATGTCAGGAAAGATAATACGTCCTCCAAAGAGTGTCTTGTAGAGTTTGTGTTGACGTGCAAGCCTGTGCGAACTTCAGTATGCATTTCATGTCCAAATCGACGAGATAACTGACCTTGCCTTTTCGTCCTCGTCAGAGGGGAGGAGATACAGAGCCCCTGGGTAAGAGTGTGTGGTTCTGTATGACTGTGTGATCTGAGTGGAAGACATCTTGAAAATGCGTGTCGTTATCTCCCATTGCGATTCGTATTTTATGTCTGGCGTCCTCTCTAGCCGGCACGATCGGCAAAAGAAATTGGCGCACCGGAAACTGTGCCTATGAACAACGGTCCGTCGCGTCAACCGTTGACACGGTACCTTGTAGCGGTATTAAGTGTACCTTGGGACGTCAGTACTGTCAGTTGTGAACAACAGATCGCAGAGCGAAATACGCATTTCTCCTCAGTCCTGTGACCGGGACCGGGCTTAACAAGTTAGCCGTGACGTACTCCTCTTCTCTGCGATCACAGAAGATCGAACCGATTGATTGGGATAGGGTGGGATCGACTGTCTGACACCGACTTGCATTGCCTCAGGCTTGCCCGGAGTTTCGCCGCTTATCCCCAGTTCGGATCCTTGACCAATTGGGCCGAGTGGTGGAATCCGATGAATGCTGCTATTAATGTCGTGGATATTCGTACTGAATGAATCATGGCGGAGACAGGGTATCAGCGAGGAGCTCAGGAACCGCCGTGAACGTCGCAATAACAAGGTTTGTTTTGCAAGAGCCTTGGAAACAATGGTTTCGTTCTTTGTTGTATGGCCTACGGCCGGTCGAACAAGTGTGTCATCAAGGTCCCCTTCGAAGTGATCATTCTAAACATGGACTCGATCGCTGCTATTCTAGGCACCCCCCGAGCCGGAAGTTCTCGGTCTATCGACGATGTAGTAAACGCACATCCTGAAGATTAGCGGAACCGCACTGGTTTAACAACAGGTAACTCTGGAGTGTTTCACAAAGTGCTCACGTGGTGTGCACAACTTGAACTTTGGGGTGAAACCTCTCAAATCCATGGCTGACAGGCTTTTACCCCAACCATGCATCAACCCGATTGCAATTGATATCTCCCCCGATTCGACGAAATTTGCGACGGGGTCGTATGACAAGAACGCGGTCATCTGGGGGTCGAGCGTGGTGGCAGTGCGGTTCTCTCCCAACGGCGTACACCCAAACCAACGCGCTCCGCATCTACAACAGCGACAACGGCCAACAGCTGTTCGAGATCCCGTTCCGGGGCGATTGCTACAATTCGTTACCACTCGCATGGTCGGCTGATGGCCGTCAACTTTTTGCTGCCATGCCCTGTGAGCTCAGGTGTTTTGATACGTTCTCCGGATCCTTGCTCAGTAGATGGTCCGTTCCCAGTGGTTCATCGCCCTATTCTGTCGCCCTGTCACAGAACCAGAAATTTATTGTCGTCGCTGCCCGCCAGTCCGTTTCGTTTTGGGACCCCTCTATGCACGCGCAAGTTGGCACTGTTATATACCACGCAACCATGGTTAATTGCGTAATATTCTTCCGGACTCATATTTTATGGATGCGATCAGCTTGGTAATGCTGTCGAATCTACTACTACTACCTCCTTTTCCTCGTATCGTGAGTGTGTCAAGATATCCATTGCTTGCTTGTTCTGATCCCTTCACTTACCCTCATAGTTTCGCATTTGCCGCTCACGTATGTCAGCAATGCAGCATTCAATTCGTGGATACAAGGCGACTTCACCCGCGTAGAAGAACTCTTCACAGAAGAGACCCTACATCCCTCGAATTCTTTTCACCATGCACGCGCACTCGCTCACCGCGCGCTTGTACGGACCCATTTGAAGCAATGGAACATGGTCATCGACGATGCCAAAGAGGTGATTTTGGTTCATATGTTGTCCCGTTTCATGCTGACCACCGCACATAAAGTCTCTCAAGCTTCAGCGATCTGTCATTGGTCATATCGCAAACGCAATGGCCTGCGTCGGAAATGGGGAATATGAGTCTGCATTCGCGTGTTTGACCTCGTATTCAACGAAGGTCTCCCAAGTGAAAATGGTTTTCTTTTGTTGATCAAGGTTTGCCCTTGTCACCCTCGTCGTTGCTTGTACCGATCTTTGTTTCACTCAGGCAATCATCATGTTTGAATGCGGAAAACACGACGATGCCATTTCGCGGATAGATGGTTTGATTGATGTAGTGGATGACCGGTCACTACATATCGCAGTCCGCGTACGTCAACGTTCCGATTTGCTAGTAAGCATGGTTGACATAATGATGCTCAGGCTCAAATTGTTTCTCCTACTTGGAGTCATGTCGTCGAGAGAAGGAGACTACGAACGAGCGATGGATTTGCTCATGCTTGCGCGGGAAGCCATTCCACTCGAACAAAGTCCTCACCTGGTATTAATCTCGCTTGTAAGCTATTCTCTCCGACTTCTTCTACAAATGTACCAACTCTAGTCCAAAGATCTTTGGATGGAACTTTGAGAGTCTTGCTCTCGCGATCCAGCTGCAACTCAGAGAATGTATCAAGCCATTCGAAGACAACGGCGATGTAGCAGTGCAGTCCAAGAATCCAAAAGAAGCGATTGTACTATATTCCACTGCATTGTCTCTGAATCCGTCGAACCCTGCTGGCCTCCTTGTTAAACGGAGCAAAGCCCGAGCAATACTGGGGTTGTGGGAGGATGCGTTGAAGGACGCAGATGAGGTATGGCTTTTCCCTCCTTAGTGACTTACGATCCTGAAATTTGCCGATCCAAGGCAATCAAGGCAGACCCTACGAGTCCGTGGGGATACGGGAGAAGACACGCGGCACTGCATTGTTCGTAGCGCTACGATGAAGCAGTTGATGCATTCACCCGCATGCTTTCTCTCATCGAGGAGTCTCTTGATCCAGAAACCCGTCGTCAGTTCATCTTAGAGCTTGCAGATCATATCCTGACTTGATTGCACAGAGATTGGAAAGACATATGTTTCACCTGCCCGGTCGGAGAGGACCATCGACACTACTGTTCGTGGGATTTTCAAAATATGTCCACTTGTTCTCATCGACATTGAGAGTGGTCGTCTGTGCGACGGACCGGAGCGAATGAATACATTCAAGTCGGAACCGCAGTTCAAGGAACTGGTTTCCTCCATGACACATGAGTTAGACGATGGCCGGATCCTGCGAGTGGTGACAAAGTATTTCCAATATGTGACGTTTTCGCATGTATGGCAAGGGAAGGAGCCGTCGTTCCAGGACGTCAATGCGGTCGGCTCGGTCAGGGATCTGGATTCATCCCCGCTGAACGAGAAGTTGCGCAAATTCTGTGAGGCAATTCGGATGGACGGATATCGGTGGGCATGGAGTGACACATGCTGCATCGACAAGACGATCGGCACGGTGGTAAACCAGTCGCTCAGGATGATGTACAAGTGGTATGGAGTGTCTGCAGCCACTCTCGTTCTTCTTGCGAGCGTCGCGTCTCCGTCGGCCCTTGGGGATCTCACAGACAGTATCTGGATGACACGGGCCTGGACTGCACAAGAGCTTCTTGCCCCGAAGGTGATCCGATTCTACAATTGGAATTGGAAGCCATACCTCGGTGACACGCGTGCAAACCACAAAGAGTCACCGGAGGTCATGCAAGAGCTTGCCAATGCCATCGGTGTCGCTCGCGAAACCATTACTGCTTTCAACCCCGACGATCTCAGCGTCGAGGACAAACTGCGACTCGCCTTGACACGCAACGCGACGGTGGAAGCAGACGTCGCGTACTCGTTGATTGGTATTTTCAAGAGTGATATCCGGCCACACTATGGAGAAGGAGATTTGGCGCTGGGCCACTTGCTAGAAGAGATTGTGGCTCGTTCGGGCGACGTGACAGTGCTTGCATGGACCGGCAAATCTTCGTCATACAACAGCTGTCTTCCCGCTACCCTTTCTGTTTATAATCAATCGCTATGTGCTTCGCCCACCATCGAAGACGCCGACATGGAGATGCGAGTCGCAGCTTTAAAAGCTTCACGATCCGAGGAAGAAGCTATGCTGATCTACAACCGAATCACTCAATTACCGCCAGCCCGCTTCGCTAACCGCAGGCTGCACCTCCCATGCATCATCTTCGCAGTAAAAAGGCTCGGTGTACAGATTTTTGGGAGCGGTCAAGAGAATCGTTACCGTGCTCGGGTATCAGGGATTGGCCATGTGAAATTCAAGACATCGGACAGGCTTTCGTTGACGGAGCCGCGCAAGCTCGTTTTTGTACATCCATGGATCCGTGATCTGCGCGATCCACCCGATGGTTTCACTTGGGGAAGTGCATCAGATGGCGATGAGTCCGAGTCTGATCGGGAGTCCGAGGCCGGATCTGCGCCAGCTTCGCCATGGCATGCTTTACCCGCCAGCACGATGGATGACTATACACGGGCGGTGCGTCTCATTGTTCGTCTGCAGCAGCCATTCCATACGCTCTTGCTCCAGCAACACAATGGAGAGTTCAAGCGAGTCGCTGCTGAACAAAAAATCGTTGTTCCACGACTCGAATCCCGGATCAACTTTGAGAAGGATATCCATGCTAGAGTAGTAGAGATCTTGTGACGTAGTTGTGGGAAGTTCTATCACTTGCGTTTGAGTCTAGCTGTATCAACTTTGCTTTCTCGTCGTGATTTCGCTATCGCGTTCCGCTCTGCCCAGTCATGTAGTTCTCAACGATCTTTAGCTGCCTCTGAACAGTGCATACTCCATACTGGATCGCTAAGTGGTATGCCACCGGTCATCCCTCGATTAACGGACTAGGATTGCATTACCTGGGCCCATATATGACAATCCGAGTTATCCGATCCATTCGAGTACCGTTCTCCGAAAATTTTCCGTTTAGTGACTGTGTGAAACATCTCACAAGTAGTGGCGGAACTGCACAAGCTCAGCGGGGGGCTTCGGAGGCTGATCGGCGGCTGCGTGAAAGACGCCGTCTAGATTTGACAAGAGCCTCGGAAACAAACAAAAGCAAACATGACGTTTATTATTTTCATCGTCGTTCATAGGTTCACCACTAAAACTCCACACGTGTCTACAGTCATCCCCCGGCAGTTGCGACAACTAAGTTTTAACTGGCCCGCATTCAAAAACAGTAAAAACTTTGTACAATAAAATAACTAGTATGTGTCATTATAGTAAAACTCATGTAGAATATCCAACTATTTTATGAATCCTAAGTGTTGTAGAGGTGTGATGAATGAAATCAAGAATTGTTGGCTTATCTCGTGTACCCCTTCAACTGCGTCAGCACCCAAAACTGTATACTATTTTCAGTTCATTCGGGTAACTGCAGGTTGGTCACCATCTGTCCAACCTTGGTCCTGCGAAGTGGGGAGGAGTTCGTGCGAGGAACTATGGCGTTAAATCTGCACATTTATTCCCCCCGCGGTTTATGTGATCCTCGCCGCGGTTTACGCGGTCCTCGCCGCGGTTTATGTGGTCCTCGCCGCGGTTTATGTGGTCCTCGGCCCATCAGAGGATTGGTTGTGG
>JBBPRS010000120.1:0-58353 GCA_038093155.1 Boletus huronensis | reverse complement strand
ACCCATCTCACAGCGTATCGTCCTTGTCGCATCCCATCTAGTTCGTGAGTGATTGTCGACACCTGCCTTCACACCCGTCTCACAGTGTATTGTCCTTGTCGCATCCCCACCTAGATGGTGAGTGATCATCGACATCTGCTTTCACACCTGTCTCACAGTGTATTGTCCTTGTCGTATCCCATCTAGCTTGTGAGTGCTCGTCGACACTTGCCTCCACACCTGTCTCACAGCCCGTATTGTCCTTGTTGCATCCCATCTAGCCCGTGAGTGATCGTCGACACCTGCTTTCACACCCATCTCACAGACCGTATCGTCCTTGTTGCATCCCATCTAGTCCGTGAGTGATCGTCGACACCTGCCTTCACACCTGTCTCACAGCCCATATCGTCCTTGTCACATCCCATGTAGCCCGTGAGTGATCGTCGATGCCTGCTTTCACACCCGTCTCACAGCCCGTATCGTCCTTGTCGCATCCCATCTAGGATGTGAGTGCTCGTTGACGCCTGCTTTCAGACTCGTCTCACAGACTGTATTGTCCTTGTCGCATCCCATCTAGCCCGTGAGTGATCGTCGATGCCTGCTTTCACACCCGTCTCACATCTCACATAACGTATCTTTGTGGTGTCTGATATAGCGAGTGAGTGATCATCGACACCTGCTTTCACACCCGGCTCACAGACCGTATCGCTCTTGTTGCATCCCATCTAGGTTGTGAGTGATTGTCGACACTTGCTTTGACACCAATCTCACAGACCGCATCGTCCTTGTCGCATCCCATCTAGGTCGTGAGTGATCATCGACACTTGCTTTTACACCAATCTCACAGACTGTATCGTCCTTGTCACATCTTGTATAGCGAGTGAGTGATTGTTGATGCCTGGTTTCACACCTGTCTCACAGTCCGCATCGTCCTTGTCGCATTCCATCTAGTTCGTGAGTGATCGTCAACACCTGCTTCACACGCATCTCACAGACCACATCGTCCTTGTCGCATCCTGTATAGCGAGTGAGTGATTGTTGATGCCTGGTTTCACATCTGTCTCACAGTCCGTATCGTCCTTGTCACATCCCATCTAGGACTCGGATGTGAGTGATCGTAGATGCCTGCTTTCACACCCATCTCACAGACTGTATCGTTCTTGTCGCATCCCATCTAGCTTGTGAGTGCTCGTCGACACCTGCTGGCACACCCGTTTCACAGACCATGTTGTCCTTGTCACATCCCACATAGCGAGTGAGTGATTGTTGATGCCTGGTTTCACACCTGGCTCACACAGTGTATCATCCTTGTCGCATCCCCAAAGCGAGTGAGTGATTGTTGACACCTGTTTGACACCCATCTCACAGACCATATCGTCCTTGTTGCATCCCATCTAGGATGTGAGTGATCGTTGACGGCTCTTTTCACATCCATCTCACAGACCGCGTTGTCCTTGTCGCATCCCATATAGCGAGTGAGTGATCATCGCCACCTTTCAAACCATCTCACAGACTGTATTGTCCTTGTCACATCTTGTGTAGCGAGTGAGTGATTGTTGATGCCTGGTTTCACACCTGGCTCACACAGTGTTGTCCTTGTCGTGTCCTGTCTAGCTCGTGAGTGCTCGTCAACACCTGCTGTAAAACCAATCTCACAGAATGTATCATCCTCGTCGCGTCCCATATAGCGAGTGAGTGATCGTCGATGTCTGGTTTCACACCTGTCTCACAGACCGTATCGTCCTTGTCACATCCCACCTAGCTCGTGAGTGCTCGTTGACACCTGCTTTCACACCTGGCTCACAGACTGTATCGTCCTTGTGGCACCCCATCTAGCTCGTGAGTGCTCGTCTGCACCCGCTTTCACATTCATCTTACAGACCGCATTGTCCTTGTCACATTCCATATAGCAAGTGAGTGTTCGTCAACACCTGCTTTCATACCTGTCTCACAGACTGCATTGTCCTTGTCGCATCCCATATAGCAAGTGAGTGTTCGTCGATACCTGCTTTCACACCCGTCTCACTGACCGCATTGTCCTTGTCACATCCCATGCAGCTCGTGAGTGCTTGTCCACACCTGCTTTCACACCCGTCCCACATAATGTATCGTCCTTGTGGTGTCTAATATAGCGAGTGAGTGATCGTTGCTGCCTGCTGTCACACCCGTTTCACAGACCATATCGTCCTTGTCGCATCCCATCTAGGATGTGAGTGCTCGTCGACGTCTGGTTTCACACCCGTCTCACAGACTGTATTGCCCTTGTTGCTTCCCATCTAGTTTGTAAGTGATTGTCGACACCTGCTTCCACACACGTCTCACGTATCATCGTTGTCGCATCCCATCTAGGACGTGAGTGATTGGCAATGCCTGCTTTCAGACCTGTCTCACTGACTGTATCGGTCGCATCCCATCTAGCCCGTGAGTGATTGTTGACCCCTGCTTTCACACCCGTCTCACCGACCGTATCCTCCTTGTTGCATCCTATCTAGGACGTGAGTGATCGTCGACACCTGCTGTCACACCCGTCTCACAGACTGCATCATCCTTGTCACACCCCATATAGCGAGTGAGTGATTGTTGAGGCCTGCTTTCACACCCATCTCACAACCCACATCTTCCTTGTTGCATCCCATCTAGCTCGTGAGTGTTCATTGACACCTGTTCTCACACTCGTCTCACGGACCACGTCATCCTTGTCGCATCTCATGTAGCAAGTGAGTGATTGTTGAGACCTGCTTTCACACCCATCTCACAACCCACATTTTCCTTGTTGCATCCCATCTAGTTTGTGAGTGATCATCAAACTGTGTTTAGACCCATCTCACCGACCATATCGTCCTTGCTGTATCCCATGTAGCAAGTGAGTGATCATCGCCGCCTTCTATCACACTCGTTTCACAGACTGTATCGGTTGCATCTCATCTAGCCCGTGAGTGATCGTTGACCCCTGCTTTCACACCCGTCTCACCGACCGTATCCTCCTTGTTGCGTCCTATCTAGGACGTGAGTGATCGTTCACGCCTGCTTTCATACCTGTCTCACAGACTGCATTGTCCTCGTCGCATCCCATCTAGGTCGTGAGTGTTTGTCGATAGCTGCTGTCACAGTCTTCTGACAGAGTTGATTGTTCTTGCTGCATCTTATCCTAGCCTGTGAGTAATGGTCCACTTGTATATTAATAACCTGTGTTGTCCTTATGGTGCATTGGAGCAGGATGTTCCAGAGTCCCATGGTGAGTGCAGATCCTTCTATGTTCATCAAATTCCTATGTTACAATGACTTACTTGTATCTTTATTTCCCAGCAAAGAAATTGAATGAGGGCTTGTCATGGCTAGATGGTTTGAATTCCAGTAGGGAACACTATGATGAGATATGTTACTACCATCAAGAAGGCACGTGCACATGGCTTCCTGAAACAGAGGCATTCAGCCAATGGGAAGGTGATGGGAATACATTTTTGTGGTTGCATGGAAAAGGTATTGTATATGACACTTTTCGGAGATGTCATGGCTAACATCACGAGTCTATTGCTATGGCTTTAGTTGGAGCAGGGAAGTCTGTGTTAGCGTGCGTAGTCCATTCTTCGCCCGGTACACTTGGATTCACTCTTGCAGTGCACATTCAATCAAGCACCTACTGGGACTGGGTGAAGTTGTGGCATTTTGCTTTTGTGACTTGGGGAATGACATGTGGACAACTGCTGAAGGGGTGATGTGCTCCCTCTTATATCAGCTGTTGCAGCAGGTCTCTTCCCGTGGTATTGACCTCGAGAACCTGGCTGGTGATATACCAAAGACACATGGAGAAACACATACCCAAGATGGTCTGTTGCTTCATAGCCTTGAAGATCTTCAACATTTAGTATCCCTTCTTGCAAATCATTTCAACCCCCCACCTATTGTGGTGATAGATGCACTTGATCAATGTGGAGACATTGCATCACTATTACAAGCTCTTCTCAAGCTGAATCAGGAGGGTGTACAGCTACTGGTGACAAGTCGGCCACAGCAAGTCATCAAGGACAGTTTTGCAGGACTTCCTTCAATCTCATTGGAGAGTATGGCATCAGAAGTGGCAAATGACATAGCTTTGCATGTCACAAAGGAACTCTCTTCTCGACATCTCACTCCCAAGCTAAAGAATGAGATGTATGCAAAATTGAATGAAAAAGCAGATGGCATGTAAGGACTTACACTTGTAGGATCAACTCATGAGTCATGTTTGGGGTTTCCTAGGTTTACCTGGGTTCAGTATCAACTTGACACCCTTCAACAATGTGGAAACATGCAAGCACTCGAGACAGCACTCAACACCCTTCCAGTTGGGCTTGATGCAATTTACAAAGGAATCCTGCAGGAAATTGACAAATGGACTCCAGAAAAGGAACTGGTCCGACGTGCCTTGGTTTGGCTTACAGTTGCCCTCAAACCTCTCCGATTGTCTCAGCTGCTTCATGCACTCTCAGTTGATCTCGAGCTGCAGAAGATTAACTTTGAGCTAAAGTGCAAGCCTGCATTGTTGGATGCACTATCAACCCTCATCACATATGATGAAGTGACAGATCATGTTACCCTATGTCATTTCAGCATTAAGGTATGTTACAAGATTTTTGTGCATACCTTTGGCCATTTAAACAGTTGGTTTCCTAGCAATACCTCTTAGGAGAGTTTGCTCATGAGACACTGCCCATGTATTATATCAACCCACAGGATGCTCATGCTGAAGTGGCACAACTCTGTGTATCCTACATCACTCTTCTCCTCAAGGAAGAATCTTCAGGTGCCATGGCTACTCTACCATTGGAACCACCCAAGTTTCCATTGCTTTCTTATGCACTTTCATGTGGTTTCACCCACATCAGCCACATCAAACCCATATCAAAGCCCATTCTTGAAGCACTGAAGAACCTTCAATCAAGCATTCTGCAGCATCCATCATGTTGGGACCAACTATGCAAGCTGAGGGAAGAGTAATTTTCTTTTTCTGGTAAGAAGATATTCCAATATATTGCAACAGTGAAGAATCAAACTAAATTCAGTAAGACATTAGGTGGTCTATTCCAAACATGTACATATCAAAGGTTGTGTGAAAGAAGAGCTTTGGGTGTGGGTGAGGCTTTGAAAGACAAGCAATGTATTCTGGGATTGGAAGTGAGGTCCCTTGTGGAGGGGAGAGGAGGTGGAGGATGTATGTACAATTAAGATCATGCTGCAGAGTAACTGTAAACAAGCCAAAGAAGGCATGTTCAAACATGGGACAGGGCCATTAGGGTCTCGTGTGCATGAACCAGTTTGTAGTAGGATAAGCTTACCCATCATTCCTCTTACTCGGTGGTGACTAACCGCTGCTGCACGATCGCCAACACCCGATCCGCTCTTACAATCTCTGGTGCTCCCCTCGCTAAAAACGCTCTGAGGAGCTTTGCCAGCCCCGCAATGCTCCCCTTTTTGTTGCTAACGGGGGTGAGTAAAAAGGGCAAGAGAGCACGGATTTTACCCGGACGCCAGTTGTGTGGACGAAAAGCATTTTCGGTATGGGGGATGATGTGAAAGACGCAGGGAAAGTATTCTGGGGCGAGGTCCCTCCGGAGGAAGAAGCGGGGAGAACGCACAGTCAATGTCCTGTTGCAGAATCACTGTAAACGGGACAAACAAGGGGTGATAAAACGTGGACAACTTGAAGGTCGCTGGGGTTCCGTGTATGACAAACCTGGCTGTGTTCCATTCATGCATCGGTGTGCAGTCGCGCATCGGGTGTTTCATCCAAGCGGGAACACGAGACGCGCGGCAAGAGACTCTTGAAAATGTACTGGTCAAAGTTGGGATTACTCGGATTGCACTCGGATTGCTTGGAGATGTACCGAGTATGCGGACGAGGTACTGCCGCCTGGAGGACGTGTTGATAGACGGGCGTCAGTGCCTGACATACCGTCACGATCACGCGCATTGCGCCCGCCCGCGTCTGGAGACAAGGTGTCCTCGTGAGCAACGAGAGGTGAAGAGACGGAGAGGACGGCGCATTCAGGCGTACGCGTGCCCCCGATCTTGTTTAGCACCGCGTTTGACATCCACGGCTGTTTGCGTGAACCTATGGGGATGATCAATATACGCATGCGCTTGGACGACCACCACGCACAACAACTGCGTCCCCTCTTTCATGAGCAGGATAGGGTCGATGGTAAACGCGATATGCGTATCGGCGACGTAGTTGTCCGACGTGGGGTGTTTGATCAGGAGGAACACCGCGAGCAGCTGCTCTTTTGTCAGCTGTGCGCGAGATGGGGTTGGTCATCATCAATCATCGATCGATAGTGCCCGCGTCCAACCACCTGATCACGGAAAGTCAGGATGAACAAAATATCGCGTTGACTTGGAGGATGTGATGTACCATTCCCTGCACGACCTGCAAAGCCAGGAACGCGTGAAAAACTTGATCACGTTCACTTGGGCATTGATGGACGTCACGGCGCCGTGCTATCCGCTCCTCATGCTAGTCAAACGCGTATCAGCCATGCGCTTTGCATGTTCCCCAATCCTAATCCGGGATCCCAACCCACGCACCCAGCGCGTCGACGCCTCGGTCGCAAGCACCCAACAAAGACCTTGCTGAATCGTTCGCCCTCAGGCTGCAATTTGCCTCCCCGTCCCTCTCTACACGTTTAACCCCGTCCCGACCATGCCCCAACAATCTTCGTATGCTCGCCTCCCCGCCCCCGCCCGAGGGAGGGCGAGATTGAGGCAAATGTCGGAATTTGAGGAAATCGTCTTCGAATTGCTCAAGATTGTGTGTGCAGAGGAAAACTTTGGGTACGACGACGCGTCGGATGAGCAAGAGACGTCATGTGAGGAAAAGAGCAACACCCAGAACGGATTCAACGGTCACGATTAATCGCAACGGGACATACGTTATCGTCGACGACGTTCAATGGGAGCTTGTTGGGTTCCGACGAGTTGACTGGGGTAGAGTTTTATGTAGTCGTATTCAATGCATGCGTGGCATCACACATTAGTAATTGATGTGGTATTCTGTGAGACTCGGAGGGTGAGACTGAGCGATTGGGGGAGAAATGGGCCGGGCTGAGCAGTGAGCTTGTTGAACGTTGAGCTGTTGCTTTGCTTGTTTTCTTGATGGCATGGTGACTCAGGTGCCCACTCGTCCGTCCGATTGTTGAATAGTACGTGAGACACACGAGATTTGAGGCGACAGAGCGTTGACCATCCTGTTTCTTGACTTTGATACGCCTTGTGAATGGGATAATGAAGTAGTATTGTGCCAAGTTACTTGATCTCGCCCAGACTTGGGATTCCGATGCGCACGACTCGACTTCCCATCGTGGTAGACCGCATCCATCGATATCACTTCATAAACGATCTCAATCACAACTAACATACAGCAGCGCAATGTACCCACCAATTGAACCGTTTTTGAAAGGAAGACTTGAAGTGCAGGCATCGTCGACGTTCATTCACTCGCTCTAGTTCGTCTGGCGATGCGCTCTATCCTCTGCTTCCACTTATGCATCGTGCCTACCCCTTGCTGTAGCTATGAAATCTGTGGAAACAGGAGCGGTGTCCCAGGTATGTTACCGGGTGCATTGCATTTGTAACACATTCAGCCTTGACATCCTCCCGATAGTCGTCTTCCTTCACGGGGGTCCTGGTGGCGGAGTAGATCCAAAGGACAGGCAATTTTTCAATCCACAAAAATACAAGGTCTGTCTACCTATCTCCGCTTCGTGTCCTTACTGATTCCTCGCACTAGATCGTCCTATTTGATCAGCGTGGTGCTGGCAAATCAATTCCGTTCGTTCTTCGTAAACCTGCAAGATCAAGACTCGACGTACTGATCGTTGGTGCAGGAGTGCTTCGACTGAATACAACACCACTTGGGACCTCGTGGCGGACATCGAGCGTCTTCGCGAGAAGCTGAGGATCGAGAAATGGCATGTGTTCGGTGGTAGCTGGGTACGCTCTTCGGTTCTCCCATTAAACCAACTGACTCGTGAAATTTGTTGGTAGGGATCGACGCTTGCGTTAGCATATGCTCAGGTGAGTGCGATCGATGCTTGTCGTGCGATCTGACGCGAACTTCAAACTTAGACCCATCCAACAAGGGTGAGGAGCCTCGTCTTGCGGTGATTCCTTTCCCTATCCTAGTCGACCGTAATCTTCACTTACGACGTGAATGCAGCGGTATTTTCACCCTCCGGAAGAGGTTCGCAGAGCCTCCATCCCACTTCATTCGAATATACTGAGCACTTTCAGCGAGTTCAAGTTCTTCTATCAAGATGGTGCTTCCCATCTCTTCCCGGAAGAGTGGTAGGTGCTTTCCACCGCAATCTTTCTGTGCTTGATTATGGTTAACCCATTTGTTCACTTGCTGGTTCCGAAATTCTATGGACACTATTTCAGGGAACGTTATCTTGCACCTGTGGATCCTTCCAAGCGGCACGACATGTTGACTGCATACCATGCACTCCTCCACTCACCTGAAGAGAATACAAGATTACAAGCTGCAAGAGCATGGTCTAGATGGGAGTGAGTGATGTCTTTCGACTAATTCTCGGGTTTCAACATGGTCAATGGTCTGTTAACGCACAGGATGGCCACCTCGAAGTTGTATGTTAGTGAAGACATGCTCCGACGTGCAGAGGAAGACTCGTTCGCGCTGTGTGTTTCCTTCCCGAGTATCAGTTGCGGCTCCCTTGCTGACTGTGGTATCCAGTGCCTTTGCACGCATTGAAAACCATTATTTCATCAACGAAGTATGTCTCGGAAACGTCTTGGTATATTTCAGAGAAACGTTAACCGGATGCGACAGGGATTTATACGTGACGGCCAGCTCTTGGAGGAACAGAGTATCGCTAAGATGCAAGTAGAACTCTCTGTCTCATACTCACTTTTGCTGATGTGCGTATGCAGTCGACACATACCTACAATTGTCGTACAAGGAAGATACGATGTCATCTGTCCTGTATGTTCCTCACTGCTCCTGCATGCTTCTCTCGTTGTTCTGATCGACCCCGATCTAGGCGACGACCGCTTGGGCACTCAAGACAGTCTGGGAAGCGAAGCCTTCGGCGTCGTTCACGTTCACCATTGTTCCTGATGCGGGACACTCGTCGCGCGAGACGGCGACGGAGAAGTTGCTGGTTGAAGCTGCAGATGAGGTTGTCGCAGAGTATTGACGAAGCGCGATGGGGAAGTTTGGGTCACGATTTACCCTGTACAACTACTAGTAGAGACTGTCATTCCTTGCAAGTTCCCACATGACCCAAGGTTGTTGGACACCCTCAGTCCTCTTGTCGTCTGCATCCTTTTTCCTTCTCTTGGCGTATTTCTTGGCCACGTCGAGGGCAGGAGCATCTTTGTTTGACTCCCGTTTCAAGTTAGCTACACCCCCGCCAGATTTATCGAATGGCACCCATCTTTTTGGGCGGACTGTCGTGCTCGTATCCTTCGATGGACTTAGGTTCGTGTCTCCAGCTCTCTAATCAATCGTGGCTGATGTGCTTTTCAGACCAGACTACTTACTTAGAGGACTTACGCCCCGCCTTACGAACATTAGCAAGCAAGGTATCCATGCCGAATACATGAAACCGATTTTCCCAGTAAGTTGTAATGATATCTTTCAGAACTTATTCTCCATCGATCTGTTGGTCAAAATCAAGTTGGTCAGTCGCAGCATGCAGTATTTCATGTTTCTTCAACATCACTACAGTCATGTTGACCAGTTTTTCATCATGCCCACTTCTATTCTTGCACGAATCCACCTCTGTGAATAAGAGGACTTCATAGATGTTCCAACGTAACTGACTAATTGGATCCCTCGGCCCCAGACTCTGACGTTCCCGTGAGTCGATTTTAACCTCGGAGCTATTGTTATCCAGACTAGCCATGCCCAATAGTAATCACTGGACGCTCTTGTACGCTTTCACGTTCTGTGGGCGCATGTTCGTATGTTGCTCATCTGCTCACCGTTTGCCTTCCTGCGTGTCCTGCCTCGTTGCGACCGGCAATGCATACAACTCGACGTATTGTAGGACTGGTTTGTATGCCGAATCGCATGGCATGATTGCAAATGTGCGTGAGCGCTTGCAATGTCTTCCTTCTCCTCCCACTCAAACTGGATACCCCGCCTTCTCAACAAATATTTCTAATCTTATCTGTTTCACTGGGCTGAACGTTCTCTACCTCAGGATTTCCATGATCTTCAATATCATTCCACTTTCGTCAACAATCAACCAGGAGCAGGCGAATCTCGATGGTGGCTTGGCGAACCTGTGAGTCGATTAACATGTGCAGAGGAGCAATCCCTCACCTTTTGTTTAATGCTATGTGTTGCTGTTTTGCCTAGATATGGGAAACTGTCGAGAGAGCTGGGCTCTATTCTGCGAACATTATGTGGTATGTTTGTTCGTTTGCTATCCTGTCCCACTACGACACCGTGAATGTTCCCCTCGTTCTTATTCTCGCCATGTCATGTATCTCTTCTTGCGGCCAATTTCCATACTCTATGCAATAGGCCCGGTCCATTAACAACAACCTCTGGTGTCACGCCGAGGTATCAAGTTCCATTTATGGTTGGTGCTTGTTCCGAACTTTGCCGCTGCTCTGATATCTCGTTACTCCCTACTTCTCCTCTCATGGTGTACGCTGTGACACTAGCCACGTTATTCACCCGAGGAAAAAACTACCCAGTTGCTAGAATGGATAGACCTCCCCTTAGAACGAAGGCCGCGGCTGATCTTAGGTGGGCGACGCCTGTTCCTTTTATCCCTCCACCTCTGTTTACTCCAGTCTGGCTGGCTTCCGCGTGGATTAGTATACGAGCCCATGCTTGATCAGGCCGGTCACGCAGCTGGTCCTGACTCTGGGCTCGTGAATGCAAGTACCTTTTTTATTTCGCGTTGTCATCATATTGATATTCCTGTAGAAAACCCTTCCGGCTATCTCAAATTTTGCTCATACCCTCGTACAAAGTCTACACAACGAACGTAACTTGTCCCACATTGTAGACATATTGTTTGTAAGCGATCACGGGATGGAAGACACTAGCTCGTGGGAGATGGTGTATATGGATGATATCCTATGTCACGAACAGGATGCGAAGGAGCAAGGTTGGCCAGCTTGTGCAGGTGTTCAATACGTCGACGGTCAGTCCATTCGTCCACGTCCAAGCAATACTGTTCGACCATATTGGTTATTTAAGACAGGCTGGCCATCGATGGGCCTCTGGTTTAAGCCTGGTGTCAACGTCACTGCGACCTTGTCTCGCCTTGTCCTTGCATCTCAATCGAAGAAATTCGACGTGTATACCACAGACACATATATCCTCGATAGCTCCAACTCGACACTCATGGCACCAACGATTCCAGAACGTTACCACTATTCCTCTAATCAACGTCTCGCGCCCATCTGGGTCATCCCCAGGATGGGTTATGCATTAACGGACCGCGCTGAGAATGGGAGCTTGATGTCGATCGGGGTAAATTTGGTCATATCTCCTGTCATCTTTCCAACGTAACTGACGTGTCTGCTACTAACAGAATCATGGTTACGATAACGACGAATATTCTATGCGTGCAGTCTTCATTTCTCAAGGGCCCTTTGCCGAGAGCGTGAGGAAACGATTCGAGAAGGAAGCCGGTTGGACCCATGAATGTGTGCTTCCACCGTTTCAGAATGTCGAGCTTTACAGCCTCGTCGCGCGGGTGCTTGGCATAGACAAATGGGCACCAGAGACCAACGGGACCAAGGGATTCTGGGACCGGTGGACTAGATTTTGATACGTTCGCGGTGATACATTCTAGATTCTCTACGGTCCACGGATCGATATCATCATCCGATGTTGACAATCAAGTTAATTCTGAAACACTCGAGTTCGGTCCCTTTTGTTTGCTGAAAACTTCAATACTCGACATCGTCGGCCTTGCTGAGGTCAAGCGTCGCCAAGAGTTCACCTGTCTCTGTAGCATCGGATGACAATTCAGGTATGTGGTTCATGTGTTCAAATGTACATCATTAAAAGAAGATAGTTATAAATGATAATGCATGATTGAATCCCATCGGTGACATGATCGTGAATTCGAAAGCGAATGCAAATGCGAGTGGAAATTTAATAAAGTGTGAGTGTTATGTGTCAGGAGCAGAGGCCATTCAGTGCCAGTGCGTGAAAACACAAACAAAACAAATGATGGTCGTCGGCGAACGAGAGAGGTGAGAGAGTGAATGGTACCGTACAACAGCTGAGTGTACATCGGCTAACCTAATACCTCACTTATTGCTTCTATCGCCGCATGTAGAAGCAGTGTCACGATAAAGGTGATGGCAGATATCCCAGCCCTGCTGACAGATCAAAACTGGAGGAGGGTGCGGTGCGAATGCTTGCGACGGTTGTAAGCCTGCGGGCATGCCGGGTCATGACGGTCCACGTGGAAAGTCGGGAAAATCACACGGGCGAAACAATCGAATAGGGCTATGAACCTTGTGGAGTAGGTTGTTGTACAAGTACCTCCCTGGATTGGCCGTGTATATCCTACCCAAGAGGACTGTGAGCTCGGTGCAGATCCACCACACGGATAGATAAGAATTTTGGGAGCTTGGGCGAATCACGCGAAAGGGAAGATGAATTGACATACCATTCGTTGTTTCTTTATGGGACGTGGCCGCACATTGCCTACCCCCGCACGGGCACCTACAACTCCAATGGGAACATTGGGGGAGAGTGAGGTCGGCGTTGACGATTGTATTTTGCCATCCTCGAGTTCACGTTTCTGACCTCTACCAGGCATGGAAGTGGTGGTACGTTGGGGCGGTGCGGTCGTTGGGATAGCTGAGCGCGGCGTAGCGCTCGTGGGGGTGGATGTCGACTGGCTAACTGACCCTGAAGGAATTGTTACAGGTGTAACCCGTGGCTTCGCCTGTGAGATTTGTGATGGGCCAGGTGGTTGTTGAGCGGATGGGATCGTTGGATGTGAAGGAGGTTGGGGTTGGGGAAATGCAGCTGGTGTGCTGGGTAACGGCCCCGGAGTAAGGCCCTGTGCTTGAGCGCGGACAAGCTTTTTCAATTCCTTCTGTGAGGGTTGAGTAGATGATAAGACACGTGGTCGGAACCTAAACGATGGGGGAGCGATACTAACGCGCTTTTTGCGATCTTCCCGAGCTTGCGCAGATTCGAGTATGAGGGCGCCGGCATTCCACTGTGACAAGGGAATGAGAAGATTTGAAGTAGCGTCTGGCGCAAATAGGACAAACCCCTTTTAGTCCTTCAGCAGAGACAGCGAACGCCTCCTTCTGCGTTTTCATATCGAACTGGACTATGGGTATGTGCTGCTTCGGGGGCGCCTGCATGATGTTGGCCAGATAATCATCCTTTTTCAAGGAGTGCTTTCCGGGGAGAGTTTTGATAAGGTGACGGTAGGAGTTCTTCTTTTTCTTCTCATCTAGGTCGGGTGGGGGAGGTGGATTCGACTGTGCGGTAGTGGGGGGTGGAGCGACGGATGAGTCGAGAGAGACGCGGACGTGCTTGTCGTATGCGGAATGCAGGCGGAAGCGGGCGAGGAGGTCTTGGGTGCTGGCAAGGAAAGCTTGAGGTTGGGAAAGAGCTATTCGGGAGGGGATTTAAGCGAGTCTTGAATCGAGAAACGGGCACGTACCCATGGGGGGAGGCAAGAAGATGATGGGGGCGTCCTGGGTGATCGAAGATGGGCCCGCGACGGCATTGGCATGTTCATAAGAAGGATCCACGCCATCCATGGCGACGAGAGGGAGGAAAGTGACGAAATCAGAGACACGGACAGAGAAGTTGGAAAGCGCTGCGACCCATAAAACCGAAGAGAAGTAGCGGTGATGATGGGTCTGGAAGGGACGCCGTTATCGTCGACGATGAGCTCGACGTGCTGGTCGCCGTCGCCGTCGGTGGCAGGGACAAGGGGATTCCGTGTTGGATTAACACGGCAATATCGGCGCAAATTACTTAATGGGGATCACGTGGATTAGCACTGCCGACTTGCACACCTCTCTCGAGACCGCCCAGCGCTGAAATGGCATCCCACGACAGCGACCCGGACGGTCAGCAGTCGACTCAACCCGAGCTTACAGTACGCAGTCCCATACAAACTCATCCAGCTTGCTGCAAAACTATCAGTTCCGCGCAGTGACATTCGGCCTTCTCGTCGGTTGTTTGCTGTGCTTCACCAATCTTTATTTCGGTCTCCAAACGGGATGGATCAGCATGTACGTCCTTCCCCAAAGTGACGTGTTCAGCGCAGAGATTCTCAACGAGACGAATCAAGGATGTCATTGCAGTCGGCCCTCATCGGCTTCTTGGTCTCCAAGATGCTCCCAGTTCCACTCTCTCCTCAAGAAATTATCGTGGTACAGACGACCGCGGTCGCCACAGGGACTGTGAGTCTCTACCCCTCGAACCAAGGACAAGCTTTTCAGAAACTCGCACTAGATGCCGTTGGCCGCTGGGTTTGTCGGCATACTTCCAGCTCTCGGCCTGCTAAACGAAGAACAAGACGGAAGCCCGCCAATCCACCTCTCCTGGGCCGCAGCTGTCGGTTGGTCATGCTCGATCGCATTCTTCGGGGTGTTCCTGTCACCCCCAATCCGCAAACAAGTGGTGTGTATACCTTCTGTTGTGTGATCGATGATGCCGATGCATTCCGTAGATCATTGAGGAACAACTTGCATTCCCTTCTGGAACTGCAACAGCACAATTGATCTCCGTTCTTCACCATCTTCCGCCTCCTGAGACGTCCTTACGCCGCCGTTCTGTATACAGAGCACTCGATACGGAGGATACAGCCAGCCACACCACCCTCATCAACGATGTTGATACAGTTGCGCAAGACGCTGCAGATGAAACAGAGGGCGTCGACGAACGCAAGCTCGTTCAACAAGAAGGCTGGATGGATCTTATTTACAGTTTTGGGGTTTCTGGCGTCATGACGGTCAGCTCACCCAGTGTTTTCGTTTGGTCGTCTCTCATTTTTTTTCCAGCTCGCAGCATACTTCTTTCCGATCGTTTTTTCTGTACCACTGTTTGGGAAATACCTCGCCCGCGAATGGTTATGGTCGTTCACCCCTAGTCTATCATACGTTGGTCAAGGTATGGGCTCGTTTTTAGACCCAAGGCATTCCAAGTCCTCACTTTAGCTAGGTATAATCATGGGCTTCCCCACAACTTTGAGCATGAACTTGGTAACACGTCCATTGAGAATTAGACCGACTTGGGTATCTGACTAATTGAATAGGGAATGCTTGTTGGTTGGGGGGTTTTATCACCCCTCTCCAAGTACGCGGGGTGGGCGCCAGGACCAGTCGGCGACATGTCCACGGGTGCCAGAGGGTGGATTCTCTGGGTTTCTCTTGCAATCATGTGTGCAGATTCCTTCGTCTCTCTCCTCCCAGTCGTCCAATCGGCTATCGCCAAGGTGGTGCTATCGATCCCAAAGGCCGAAAATGCGCCGCCAGAAGAAGATCATGACGTTGAGACGCCAGACAGGCTTGTCCCAACTCGATGGGTTTTGAGCGGCCTGGTAATGAGTGTGATAGTAGGGACCTTGCTGGTCTGGGTGGTTTTTGGGGACGAAGGAATCAAGCCTTGGGCAACGCTGATAGGGTTCGCCGTCGGTGGTTTGTTGAGCATCTTGGGGTATGTGTGCCGCATCCTGTGATGTTCCTGTTTGACCCTCTACTAGGGTTCGAGCACTGGGTGAGACTGATTTAAACCCCGTGAGCGGACTGGGTAAAATCTCGCAACTGCTTTTCGCTTGGATACAACCTGGAAATGTTGTGGCGAACATAATCGCAGGCGGAGTGGCCGAGGCAGGCGCACAACAGTGAAGTTTCATTTACTGCACGGATTTACCTATCTGACACACTCATCCAGAGCTGGAGATCTCATGCAAGACCTGAAGACTGGACATCTCATTCATGCCTCACCAAGAGCTCAGTTCTATGGTCAACTGATTGGGTCATCGTTGTCTATTATAGTGTCCGCGTCTGCCTATACTCTTTACCAGAGAGCTTATAGTATACCTGGCCCTTCTTTCCCTGCTCCGACTGCATACGTGTGGCTCGGCCTTGCGCGTTTGCTTCGTAAGTCATAAAGGAGTCATTCGCGGTTTCCACTGTATTGACAAGAGGGGTAACAGGTAACGGGAAACTACCAGAAAACACTAGCTCATTCATGTTGCTATTTGCTCTGCTGTTTTCCGTTGTCGCGGGAATCAAGCTCGTGGTTGTCCAGCGTGGCCTGCCGTATGCGAGGTGGATCCCATCCGGCGTCGCGTTTGCAATCGGGTTCTTGAATACACCGTCTTTTTCGCTGGCACGCTTCATCGGCGGACTGATAGAGTACTGGTACCACCGAAACGTTGCCAAGACTGGTGGAGCGAATATTCGTCTGATTGTAATCGCCAGTGGATTCGTGCTGGGGGAGGGGGTTGTTAGTATTGTTTCGCTCGTCCTACGAACATGCGGGGTCGGCATCGTTAGCTGTTGGGGTTGTGGTGGGGGGATCTGTGCTGGATGTCCTGCATGAGGTGGAGTCGTGGTGGTATCTAATCGTTTGCGCCGAGCGTGTGTACATAACCATTAACGGCAAAGCGCTCGTCACCTTCATTTGCTGTTCCATAGCCCATCGGCCCCGGTCAGGGCTAAAACATGTCTCGGATAGCTCTTGAGAACATTCCTGCAATCACTTTCTACAAAGATTCGCTCACGACCGCTAGGAGGACCACCCCAATTGCTCAGTTGGTATGCCTTGGGAAACCTTGTGCCACGTACCAACCTGAGGTTGTGCGTTGTAGGAATATCGGTGGCTCAGGCGTCAATGTCGACTGGAAGGCAAGTGACAAGACCAAGCGGCTCTTATATGCGACCTGAGGTACCATGACCATGACAGTGTGAGGCAGACCTGCCTTCTTCCCTGCGGTTCGGTAAGGTAGGGGTCTCGTGTGAGGGTTGGAGCGGTCCAGGCGACCCGTATGTGATGAAAGGCGAGTCGTCGTAGCGCTCCTCGAGGTTATTCTGTGATATTTATTGATTGGCACGCGCCGACAGGGTCCTGCTCCCTCGAGTACCATCTCGTACAGCTCCCTCAGTCACTCAGAGACGATACTTTACATTCAAGTTGGCCATCGTTCGGCGTATCGAACTTCCTCAGCAGTATGTCCTTAAAAAGCATATCTATTTGCCTCAGCGTCCGGGACTCACTGCCGAGTGCGGCTCCAGACTTGGACATGTCCGGTATCCTCTTCATGTTTGTCTGGTTTGCCGTCCTGGCCGTCATCCTGTACAATTTCGTTTACTCTTGCTTCCGTCGGAGCTACCCCCCGACAGGGAACACCCAACGGGTTCCTCCCCCCACCTACCCCGGTCCTGACGACGGCGGGCGACCCGGAAATGGGTACTTTCCAGGTGGTTTCCAGGGCCCTCCTCCACCTTATACAAAAGACCCATCTTCCGCCGAGGGTTGGCGTCCTGGATTCTGGACTGGCGCTGCTCTCGGCGCGTTAGGAGGCAGTTTACTCAATCGAAGCCAGTCGGCCCCACGTGCATATGATTGGGAACGCTCGGAGTCCCGTTTCAGGACCATGCGGCGTCGAGCGAGCTTTTATGGTGATGGGGACAGAAGGGAAGGGCCTTCTAACCTTGGGTCTCTCAGAACGAGTACTGGTTATGGAGGATCTAGTTCTCGGTGAAGAGAGCAGCGCCGAGTAGGGTGTACATAAAGCTATGTATTCGTTGCCTCCACGTTGTGCAACGGTATCGTGGATGGTATCGGGGTAGATTACTTGTTGCTGTAGTACACTGTCAAAACAGTCTTGCGCTGTCTCATGGGTGTCATCGTTCGCGCCGTTTCAAATGCCGTTAAGATCTCGTTCAGTAGGATTGGTATAAGCTAGAGTCGTATAGAGAGTAAATTAGTAAATATGGATATGCATACTATCCTCCCCCGTATATCACCACGTGTACAGTCATCCTGTAAATCAACTATGTCTCCTGGTGCTCACGCATGCCCAGAAGCACCAGCCCCCGTTCTTGTGGTAGAGACACTCGGATCATATCTCGTGGCACCATAATACGAAGTGCTGGCGGATCCACCCCGGAGGTCTTTGCTCGCTCTCGAGCGCCCCCTGGTCTCTTCAACTCTATGCCTGGACGCCACGCCGGATTTCGTCTTCCTCCGAGTGTTCTTGCGTATAGACAAACTGACGTCCGGTCTGACGAACAAGGTAAGGACGATGGCAACTATAACGAGAACCCCAGCCGCCACAAAGATCGCTTTGGGGGACGAGGCGACGGTGTTGCTGTATATCACCCCGAAAGCGATCGGCTAATGGGAATACTAGATGAGAGACTGGGTCCCCTTCCTAAAGGAAACAGACATACCCCGAGGATAGCTTGGCTAATCGCTTGAAGGACGGCGATTGCACCGAATAATTTGCCCGATTCGGGTGCTGCGTCTTGTTCCACAGGGATACACTCTGTACCACTTTGTAATCGTGCCATTTCCTCTTCCTCTGCCAACTTGCGACCTTGCAGAGTGCACAGAGCCAGGCTTTGAGCAGCGGGCACGACTCCGGCACCAGCGCATGCCAACGAGGTAGCCCCGACAAACATAAATTGTGACCACCGTGTGGACGCAGCATCATTGGAAGGAAGTGGAGAGAGGACGACGAGTACATGAGAACAAAAGTCGACGAACATTGAGCATCGTACGACGAAGAGGTCGAAGCGGATTTCAGAAAAGAGGTGGGTTTTTGTGGGTTTGGGTTTCGCCTTGGGGAGGTTGTTGTTGGGCTGCGCCGAGACTGCTGACGACACTGCTGCCTGAACAGGTTTGAATGTAGCCAGGAGGACTGCGTCTTCTGTCAGTACACGTTGCAGAATTGAATTGAATTATTCGGTAGCTCACATGGCAGGGGGACGAGAAGATAGAAAGCGCGGACAGTACCCATGAATGCGATATAGTAACTCAACTGTTCCGCGGCCCAGTCGTAAACGTGCTCAGCGTAGAGATACTTGACTTGGAAGAGGCCCGAAGAAAGCATGTAAACGAAGAGAGATAACGCAAGGAATGTCAGGTTCCAGTCCTTCTGGATAGGTGGCTGCCTCGGCATTCCAGCTGAGCGCGCCACTGGAACATCAGTTGGCAAGAATTCGGCAAGAGGGGAAATGAAACTCTTGACAATGCGGATGACCACCCAAGTGTGGTTATCTGCGGCAAGAATCGATTAAATGCATCTTGAGATAAGAAAAATAAATAGCTTACTACCGGTTTCAATTTCATCGCCTTCTATCGCGCGATTCTTACCTTTCCTGTTCATCGCCCGACGGGATGCAGGAAGGGACTCTGGGAATACAAAAAGCACGAGCAGAAGATTTACGAAAGAACAACAGATGGCAACCCAAAAGACTGAATTGACACTGCGCAATGGATGATCAGCTGTATCCCAACATTAGTTAGGTATGATCCTTGAGCCAGAAGGGCATGTACCTTGTCCGACTTTCAAAAACGGTATCGGGTTTTGGATTAGCCAGGCGCCTATTATTGGCCCAAGTGCCAAGCCCACGAATAGAACGCCAGTGAAACGTGCAAAGATAGTCGCACGGGAACCAGGTGACGTGCAATCAGCGATGTAGGCCGTATTGGCACCGGTAAGCGATGACCATCCTCCCAGTAAGCCCTCCATAATCGGAGCCAAGATGAGAAGTTTGTGAGAGTGCGCAGCGAGTGGGTTACGCGGCGTAGAGACAAGGATGAAGGTTAGATCCCTGAACAGCATTGATCAGACGTGAATAATGCCACCGACATCTCTGTGGGAAGAGTGCGCACGTACGTGAGGAACAAGCCAAGTGTGGACATTGCAAGGACACGAGTACGACCATAACGTTCCCCAAAGCGACCCCACCAACCTGTGGTGAGCGCTGAAAGTGCACCCATGGTCGTCGTCATGATCGTCTGAAGTCTGACGACACTAGCTTGTACGGAAGGGTCTGAAACACATCTCCTTCCGGGAATAACGCGAGGATCATCGCCTTCGCTGACGCCGTCACCTTCGGACTCCTCCAAGGACTGCACGGGCGGTGGTATAGAGGGTAAGTATAAAGGCGTGAAGCTGGGGCTAGCGTCGACTTGAGGGTGAACAAAAGCGTGACTGCCTCGTACGTCGGGGCCCGGGGTAGAAGTGTGGTTCCACTCATCGCGAAGCTGTCTGCATGAGAGCTCCGTGAACACCTCGACACGAGGGGCCAGCGTCATTCCACGCTGGAGCAACATGAGATGCAGCGTTTTGGTGTCGGGTGTTCAACTTACTGTAATAGAGGTTGTCAATGCAAACGGAACCAGCCTGGACACGGGTCAACTCGTGCAACGAGTTTGCGAAGAAGATAATACCATAGTGGGCGGGCACGGTAGAATGGCTTCTTGGATCTAGGAGCACCCACGAGAGGGATCCGTTCCGATGGCAAGCTGACTTCGGAAGTGAGAGGGAGATGGTCTATAGGGGGGCGAGTGCGGGAAGGAGAGAAGCTAACATTCTCTGTGGATATGATGGGGTCCGTGATAATTCTGTCCAGCGGCATTGCAGCAATCAGCTTGGATGTGTCGGAACAGCTACGAACTTGGAGGCATTGCCTTGCAGACTCTCCGAGGGTTACGCGACTTTATAAAGCGGGAACATGCGATGCACACGACTCACCGGAGTTAGTAAGACTCTTAAAGTTACGTACCTCGTTTCTTTCGCATGGGCCACAGCCATGGCGGAGTAGCATCTTGCCTTGGAGACCACCTGATCATATCAGTGTGACCGTTCATCTTGCTTATAATGACGTGCCTACATAATGCAATCCCATCAAGTTGACTCCCTTCGTCCGTAGCAGTGCGCAACACGGTGCGGCTCACCAAAGAAGGCTCGGCGGGGCAGAACAACAAGGCTGTGAGCTTATCAGTTATGTTAGTTCTAGTACGGCTTCCTCCATAACGGGGTGACGTGACGGACAACCCGTCTTCTAATATATTAAACTGGAACTTCGGTGCCACCCCGACTCCGTCACCTATCTTTGGAATCTTCAAAGACCGCCCTAGGACTTAGGAGTAGACTGACTGACTCGACATGGACGCCGATCTGAGGACTCCACGACGCTCGGGGCGTAGTTTGACGGAATAAGATAACTCAGCGTTCGAAGTGAGTGCCGTCGACGTCGGAATATGCGCTCAAACGTAAATGATTCGATTAGTTCAACTTATGATTAGTAATCGTCGCGGACGGTATACTGAGTGAGTCAATGCTGGATTTCAATCGACAGCCAACTGATCTGTGACTTTGCAAACGTCCACGATGACACAGACGGTTAGAGAAGAAGTTCTCAGACTGATTCCCGATCCTGGGCAATCCACAATGTAAGCACGGCTCTTCTGCAACCCATCGGACACGTCTCACTATTATCCATCGGTTAGATTACCGAAAGAGGGGGAAACAAATATATTGATCACCTCTGCTTTGCCCTATTGTAACAATGTACCCCACCTAGGCATGTCATTCTGCTCGTGTGATCAATTTCTTGTTGATATTCTTCACAGGAAACATCATCGGAAGCGTTCTCAGTGCAGACGTGTTTAGTAGGTATGTGTACAGTTCAGTGGATTTAGGATCCGTGGGTTCGTCGGTCTGACAGGCCACCATCACAACAGATATAGCCGTGAGTACGGATTACCTCGTGTCTTAGTGCATGCCACAGCTTGATCGCAGGGACTCGCAATCGCCGAACTCTTTATATCTGTGGAACAGATGAATATGGAACGGCAACCGAAACAGCAGCACTAAAGGAAGGCGTCACACCTCGACAGCTCTGCGATAAATATCATGCGCTACACAAAGAGACCTATGAGTGGTTCGACATCGGGCAAGTCGGAGCCTGGGTTTCTTCTTTCTCGCTCGCTAAACAACTTTGAACAGGTTTGACCTCTTTGGACGCACTTCCACCCCTCAGCATACCGAGTAATTCCTCCCTACCTTCACTCTTCTACTCGCATCAACTAACCTGTTCATTCCAGGATATGCCAATCAATATACCTCAATCTCGGGAAGCATGATTATCTCGAAAAGCAAGTGAGGGATCAGACTTACTGTGAAGGGTGCCAAAAGTAAGTGGGGTCATTCAAATCGCTATCCTGTATCAACCAAAATCTAGGTTCTTGGCCGATCGATATGTTGAAGGCATATGCCCACATTGCAATTTCCCCGTGGGTAGATTCATATGCCATCCGCTGGAGAACATCTTGATTAAGTCTTGCAGGACGCTCGAGGGGACCAGTGCGACGGTTGCGCGCGCACCCTCGATGCCATAGACCTTCTCGAACCCAGATGCCTTATAGACAAAACCCATAGAGTTGTCGCCCGCTCCTCCTCTCACATGTATTTCAAACTCGACAAAGCACAACCTCAACTAGAAGAATGGATCAAAACGTCGTACAAGAACGGCAAATGGTCACCTAATGCGACGATAAACACCGAAGGAGAGATCGTTGATGCACGCTTGAAGAGTGGCTTGCGTCCCACACCTGTCACTCGGGACCTAACCTGGGGTGTGCCCATCCCACCACTTGGTAGAGAGGATGACGAAGAGATGAATGGCAAGGTTCTTTGTAAGTGTTACAGCTGCTTCGTGCATTCGGGACGTTGACAATTATTCTAGACGTATGGGTTCGTCCTATAGTTCAACGCGACCCTCATGCTGGCAGCTGACTGTTACTCCGGTAGTTCGACGCCGTTATCGGTTACCCAAGCATTACCGCCAACTATACCATTGATTGGCAGCGGTGGTGGCTTAATCCTGACAATGTCAAGTTATACCAGTTCATGGGCAAGGACAACGTTTATTTCCATACTATCTATTTCCCTGCCATGCTTCTCGCTGATGGCAGAAAATGGACAACTCTTCATCACGTATCGACGACAGGTGAGATCATCCTCTACCTTGACACTAAGTGATCAACAAAGACCATTATAGAATACCTCAATTATGAGGGTGGAAAATTCTCAAAGAGCAAGGGTCGTGGAGTGTTCGGACCTGCAGCTAAGGAGACTGGCATTCCAGCATCTGTCTGGCGGTATTACCTCCTCGCTACCCGACCTGAAACTGCAGACGCGATGTTTAGTTGGGCGGACTGCGTAAGTTGTAATTTCTCATCTGAACTTCATTCACTACTTACCGCCTGTCTCAGATTACAGCCAATAACAATGTTTTACTCAAGAAGTGAGTTTTCCTCCCCATCTTTTGATGTACAACCTTACTAACATACCGATAGCTTTGGAAACTTTGTTAACCGCGCGTTGAAATTCGTGGCGTCGCAGTACGACAGCGTCATTCCTGAGAGTGGTGATGCCCCTGGAGCACTTTCCCCTAACGATGCTCTTGATGGCGAGTTCTTCTCTGAAGTCAACAATCTCCTCAAAGAATACATAGACGCGATGGAGAGTGTGAAGCTTCGCCTTGGCCTGCAGACTGTCCTGCTCATCTCTAATCGCGGTAATGGATATCTGCAAGCTTCCGGGCTCAACAAGGCATTGATGACGGAGAACCCCAAGCGCTGCGCTCAGGTCGTCTCGCGTGCAGTCAACTTGATCTACGTGTTGTCTGTGTTGGTCTATCCATTCATGCCTGCAACATCGGAAGCTGTTTTACAACAACTCAACGCACCAGCGCGGTCTGTACCCGAAGTGTTTTCTACGGATATCTTAGGGGGCCATCGGATCGGGAAGCCGGATCACCTGTTCAAAAATATCGACGAGAAGATGGAAGAAGTATGGAAGGCCAAGTTTGGTGGAAGTGACGGACAGAAGGAGGAGGCCCTGGCTTCGAAACGCAAGGCCAAGAAGGCCGCCAACCCCGGCGGAAAAGCGGACGGGGCGGTGGATGGGCCGAAGTCGCCAGAGGCAATTGCTCTAGAAGCCAAGATCCTCGAACAGGGTAACCACGTCCGCACACTCAAAGAGAACAAGGCGGCGAAGGATGTAATTGACGCCGCAGTTTTGGAGCTGAAAAGGTTGAAGGCTGAGCTGGCGAATCTGGAAAATGCCTAAGAATCGCATTTACAAGGCCCTTGGACTTGTTTCAAGTGGCTTGTGCCAGTGTCATTTTCATGAGCATCTGCACGTTGTCCAGTTGCTCCATGCCGCATATGCAAACATTTAGCAGGGAGACGGACTAGAAGCGCTCTTATCAAGACTACAAGTATTGCTCATAAATACACCAATCGTGTGAAGTGGTAAGTAATGAGACCTGAATCAAGCATTACATCACACTTGGAAATGGATGTCGATGCCAACCTCGGTAAGGGACGCCAATGGGTCCATTGGTACACATCCGAACATTGTAGGATGGCTTATCAGCCTGTGGAATTATAATCGAAAGGCTCCAGGAACATGACTCTTTAGCACTTAGGCAGCACTACATTATTGTGGTGCACGGGAAAGGTCTTGAATGCCCGAGATGAAGGCACCTCCGGGGAAGCAAGCCGTTCTGCGAACGGCGACGCGTCACTTTTATTGTTTCAAGTTGGGTGTGCCATGTCGGCTCGTATTGAATGGAACGACCCTATAGTCGTGTCGTGAATACCTTGGGCCTTGAGGCTCTGTAGTACAGTCAATGTTATTATTTCGGGTCAGACTCGTAGTCTATCAGGCCGTGCCAGCGTGTCGATCAAGACAGCTCATCATGAGGCTTTACGCGATGCGGCTCGGATGGGGGACGAAGCAGCGTTAGTGCGCAAAGTAAAGTCAAATCGATCGAAATCCCATTTCCGAATCCATCGTGTGGCACGCCTAGTACTTCTTGATCATGTTGGCGTTCGTATGTTCCTAAGCCGCAGCTGCGGCGTAGTTCGCCAAGCTATACTGTTCCTGTTCCTGTTCCTGCCTCAGACACACGCGAGTCATATCATGGCATAGCATCTAGTCAACATAATGCATTCATTTGTAAAACCTAAGATCGCGCGTTTAGACTCTGAAAGTTGTAGAACACAGATATCAAAATTACTGTACGGATAGGTCCATGCCTAAAGGTGGATTGTCCAAACTGACACTGGGATGCACGAAAGGAGCATGCTTAGACGTTGATGGTAATCGGGGCCTCAACGCCGCCAACGACAGAGTAAAGAATGCCATTGGTACCGTTGATGGGGTGGGTGGTATCTAATATCACCACGTAACTTGTGTTTGGGAAGTAATACGCGTCAGGGACCTGAGAAGGCCAAGGTCAGAAAGTGTGCTGTTCGCCAAGTGGCGAAGAGCGAACCTGGACAGTGAACGAATCAGAGGTGCTGCCAGGCGCAAGGGTACGACGAGCCAAGAGGATAGGGGGCTCATGACCGTTGTTATTGACAGGGACCTCGATATAGTAGTCGGTGTATTCAGGGATGTTGTGGAAGTAATTGATGGCACAATTGAAGTCGGCATTCACCGTCAAGTTCTGGTGTTATATAATCAGCTAAGGTTCTGCTTAGGCTAGAAGGCTTTACTCACATCGCCAGCTGCGACTGTGGTCGGGGAGACAGTCAAGACGCCAAATTGGGTGGCTTGGAAACAACTGAGACGAGGTTGGGGTGCCGCACCAACAAGAACGGCAGCAGAGGCAATGACGGCGGCGACAGTGAGTTGCATGTTGAGATTGATAGAATGGATGGGTTATTAGTCTTTGGATGTAAGAAGCACTAGAAAATATGATGAGCCCGACGGGCTTAAATACCCTGGGTCTGCATATTGTGTACAGAATGGGGTAATGAAAAGCTGACAACGACCAAAAATTTTGGTGGACAGCATCGCTGGCGGGGCAAGGAGGCCGCAAAGTGCACGTTACGTGCAAAGTTCCCAGAAACCCGCTATTTCGTTTAGTTTATTTCTGCGTGGGGGCGTAGGCAAGGACTTACGATCCCTGAGAATGGTCAGAGGGAGTGTCAAACGGCATTGCGTGACCTGCCATGCATATTAGTATACAGACTGTCTTCTGATCTCTGTCGGATCAAAGAGTTTAACTTACGTAAACAACCGAAATGTTATGTACATCCCATGATACCCCTGTCAAACAACAATGCTGCAGCCGCAGAACGATACCAACGAATTCGTGGTAGGCAATTTTACCTAGCAGATTGCTCGTCCGTTTGTTGTCCATTGATGCCTACTAGTTCAAGAGGAGACGAAAGAGGCTACAGATCAACGCTCAAGGCTCGGGAACCGACGTATTCCTCGACCAAGCCAGTGATGTCGGACGGCACTCAGGGTTGATACCAGAGATTGCTGTGTTTCCAGAACTGGCGACGTCCTCCCCCGCGTTCCCAGAGTTCAAGTTCCCAGAAGCTCGGGCTCAGAATCCGGGAGCGTCTTCTGAAAACATTGTCACTGTCGAGAGGTTTCTTCGTTGTTCTGTTCAAACGGTTCCGAAATCCAAGCAAGTAGTTCCCGGTGGTATTTCTCCAAGGAAGCCCCGCGCATATACTCGCCGACGCCCAGCGGAACGACGAGCAATGTCCACTCGAAAAGTTGTCAAAGTACCTAAGCGACCAAAGGCCTCCCGAATTGCGAAAACCTTGTTTCGCGCTGCTGTTTTGACCGATGGCGATCCTCTCAATACCTTGATGGATGGCGCCGGAATCTCTCTCACACGGCGTCCTTTGAAATTTGTGCCTTTCAACAAGTTCACGAGTCCCTTTAGATTCGGCCAGACTAATTCACCCGAGCCCTCTGATGCCGGTCGCGTTACACAACGCCTCGGTGATATCTCGGATCTCAAAGCACATCACCATCACTCTCCAAGTTCCTACCCACGCATACCCCTGGACTTGGTCCCACTCCAAGAAGCAGAAGCCGCATACTCTGTCATGTTTCCGTAAGTTACCACGACTCGCTAGGTGTTTGTTGCCTTCGTTTTATCAGACGTGCTCGTCTTCTCAGCTCGCGGCACGCGTTGTTGAAGCGCCTGTAGTTGCCCGAAAGCCCGCCAAGTATGTTTGTTATGCTCACACGTCAATGTACCGACGGTTGTTACTGGTCCTCTCAATGTTGTCCGCTGTCGCGCATATCGTACAGCCTCCGTCAATGGCATCCAACGATTCTGGGTAGTCAGGCATTCTCTGGTGAGACATTGTCAAGAATAGCACTTACTCACCTGTTCATTATTGGGCACAGTACAGTAGTCATAGAACTGTCTCATATCAGCTGCTTGCTCCAACTTTCCTAGGCGATGATTATTGAGAGGCTGGAGCAGCGGTGTGTTTTATTCCAAGAACAACCTTGTATTTGTCAGTGTGTCACATTTCCGAGTCCCGAAAGTCTCTCCGCAGAGCGGCAACACGGCATGTACAACTATCAGCAGCGTGATTTCCATCTACGGCGTGTCATTCGAATGGGGATCTCTCGGAAATATGGCGTCCTAATGGTAGCTACACGGTCTGATGACTGGTTGTGTTGCGGGATCTGTCCAGCTTTCTCTGAGTCGAGGTATACTGCTAGCATCTATCTCTGCAGCTGCCAATCACCAATATTCTCAAATCCCTCCAAGTATAATATGAAACTCGAGTTTTGCAACTCCTGCTGAATGAATGAATGATGGCCAACTATGTCTAGTGTGTTAGCTTATGTAATACGTGTTAGTGATGTTGTGCTGCTGCCTTCGCTTTGACTCCTTGCTCATAATACCCAGCTTTGCATTACCACTCTAAACTATGCAAGCCTACCTCGCGGAAAAATACATGTCAGGGCCTAAAGCTGAGGCCATACTGGCCCGAACTGCTCCTAAGAAGAAACGCAAGGTCGCCAGCGGTGCAACCAGTGGTCCGTCCATACTTGTTGACGAGGATGGGGGCTTTGGCGACGAGGTCTCAAGACAGCAACAAGAAGATGAAATGGACGTGACGGAAGCTGCAGTTGCGAGCGATCGAAGTTTCAAGAAACGGAGAACGGACGAGCGTTCGGGGTGGATTAAGGTGCAAGAGGGCGTAAAGGGAGAGGAGAGCCCACTCATACCGCCTGATGAACAACCGACTGTCGTGGTGGACGAACGACCTTTCAAGGGCGGACTGATCCGCGCTGAGGATCTACCAAAGGTAAAGACCATTTGATACCCGTATGAGATGATAGCTGACCCGAGGTTGTTGCAACCAAAGACGCACGTCAAACAGGGCAAGAAAGCGAAAGAGGAGGTGGAAGCCGCACAGGAGACTGTATACCGTGATGCATCAGGTCGCAAGATCGACCTGAAACTGGCCCGAGCCGAAGCAGCTCGAAAGAAAAGAGAAAATGAGGAAAAGGATGCGCAAAAGATGGAGTGGGGTAAGGGACTCGTACAGCGAGAAGAAGGAGAGAAACGCAGAATTCAGTTAGAGAAGAACAAATCTTTGCCATTCTCTCGGCATGCAGATGACAAGGAACTGAATGAAGAACTCATGGCGCGAGAGAGATGGAATGACCCCGGCGCTGCTTTCCTGACGGTCAGCCCCAGCTGTACAAGACGCTACCCTCGGTTCTCTGATTATTCCATTTCACAGAAAAATGGATCCAAGATTGCCAAAAAGCCGGAGTATCACGGTCCTCCACCACCTCCCAATCGCTTCGGCATAAAACCGGGTTACAGATGGGATGGCGTAGGTAAAGTAAAGTTTTCAAGGCTTGAATCATTTACTGATATGTTTCTCAGACCGTGGTAATGGCTTCGAGAAGAAATGGTTTCAGCGTATCAACGATAGAAAGCGGACAGAAACTGCGAGCTATGCGTGGAGTGTGGATGACATGTAATATATATTTTACTACTATCTTGTAGAGACAACTAGCACCATAATTTTCCATCAAACCTCAGCATTCGCGAATATGTTCACCCGAGAGTAGGCGGCCTTTGATATCGTGGTCATATACTTTCATCTACCGATATGGACACACGTTCGTAACAAAGGGGATCACAAAATGAGCATAGGTCATCCATTGTTGATAATCTCCGGTGAGTGGTATAAACAAGCATCGCCCGCAGGCACAATGCGGACTGTAGCAAAACACGTTTCTCTGGGTGGTACGGGATGTGGGTATCGAGAGGCAACTGCAGCAGAAGCCATTAACAGAAAGGGGAGATCGCAGTTTCTAATATTCAGAGATATCGGTGATTTCTGTGATTTCTTCGTGTGGTGAGTGATCTGTTGACTTGAGATACGACGCATTCTCAAAGTCGTCACTAGATTTAATGTCACCGTCAGAGATGACGGTGGGTTCAACACGACGGGGCTCGGCTTGTCTGGCTAACCGAGGTCGGGGCTCGACACGGACCGTACGCATGTTGGGATAGTTCAAGATAAGATGTCGATTGTCCATTACTGCACGTATCTCCTCGAACTAACGAACACAGCGATCAGTCTCATGAGATGGGGAAAGCCGGAGCTCACTCACTTTCGTCCCTTCTGGAAGAGGTACCGTTCGTGTATACTTCTTCTCCTCTCGTTCTCTAACGAGCCGTCCATCTTCCTCCTTCTCAGAGATCTTGACGGTCTGCCACGTAACAACTAGGTGATTCCAACGGAAACTAACATGGGCTTGTTCCTTCTTTATGCCGGGCAAGTCGAAGGTTGCGGTGATCTGTGCGGGGACAAGAAGGGATTAATTATCACGGGGACGTGATGCAATGAATACATACTGTACGACCCGAACGAGACTCGCGAAATGAAACACAATCCCTGCAACACGTTCAAAAGGATCAGGATAACGAGCACACGAAGCGCTGTGGTTGGCGTACGTGGATTTCTTCCGCTTTATTTTGGGAGGGGTTGCCTTCCTAGGCGTGGTAACATGTTGTTCCGGAGTGGAACGCGACACACCGCTCGGTCCAGCCTGGGGTGTCTCCAGAGATTTCACCTTGAGAGGAAGCTTGGCTTCTGCGGCATGCTTCCTCTCCCGCAAGGTGCTCCATAGTTGATCGAGCGACGTATAGTCCTGTTCTCGTGGACCTTGTCTTGTGGTCGGTCTTGACGTCTGTTGACGCTCACCGCCACCCTCGGCACCTTTTCGCAGGGAGGAGGGTAAAACGGATGTAGATGAAAGTCGAGAACGACGGGGGGGACGAGAGGGACGCTCTTCTACCATTTCGCAACCGTCGTAGCCATCCCAGCAAGTGAAAGTGCCGATGGCTGTGGAAGACATGGGTTGACCTAGTGAGACGCCCGCCGCCCAAATTGCCTTGTGGGGTTGCGGTGGAAGGGAGAGAAACTGGAGAAGAGGCAGAGGACGAAATTAGCACTGACCCTCGGGTGATTATCAAGGCAAGGTGGGGCTGAAGCGTAGCTGCCATGAAACACGAGGCTGCCAAAAGCAGCTGCCATCAACGCCGCCACTTACTTTATCAGAGAACAACCAGCTCCTACATCCAGATCCCATCTGGGAAATCGAGCGCTAGTGCTCGGCACTTGCTTGTCGGTCGTTGTCTGTGGTGGTCAGAATGAGCCCGTCACGGTCCCCTACGATGATAGCCGCCTGCCGTTCAGAGGCGATCCAACGGCAACTTTGACCACGCCCGAGGCGAGTGAGATCATGGAGGACACGCGCGCAACGTTTTGAACCACGCCGTGAGATATGTTGAAGCCAGACTGAGCGATTACGCCACTGATAAGAAATGAGGTCCCCTCGTGGACGCCATTCAAAGAATGGAGCGCTGGTCGCTGTGTCTTTCCCTGAGCCACGCTGCAACTAGATATAGTGCTGAAGATCTCCCCAGCTCGAGCTAGGCATCCGAGCCGTTTTGGTGGGTCGAGACTTTGCCAAACTTGTGTACTTGTTTGTTTTCAGTCTGACTAAAACTTCATCCTGCACCTCAGCATCCGCAACGAACATAAACAGCGACGCGGCGATCTCGCTCGTTCTTCCCGAGGTACAAGGTGAGGCTTAAGATGCAATCCGAGTGTCATGATGGGCTTCCAGCCACAGTCATAAAGCATGTTAGACACCTAAGCTCCTCGGAGCTGAGGAAATCTCGACTATCTGATCTGCACTTTTCTCTTCGTTCTCTCTTACATTTGTTCTGACCGAATCTCATGCACAGGTGGACCACCAGAATGATGACGTCGCATAACCGATGTTTCCTCCTCTTGTTTCAGTACTTGCCTGTGTTGCGTCCAAGTTACAGTCCAGGCGTCCATCATCGAATTATCTTTCCTAATTCCTTTATTGGAATGACCCCGATACTCTTACGAGTTTCGGCACTTGTATGAGAACTCCAGTTAGCCGTTCAAGACTTCCGGGTCTTACATGCCTAACTGAAATCTCGGCTCACGATTTTATCTCCTGCAGCATAGTCGCATACAATTAGCAGCAAACTCTGTCCTCGCAACGGCCGAGGATGTGGTTCACGCCTGACGCCTGTCTTTCTAAAGGATGCTCGATCAAGATGCTAACATACAATAAACACGTGTCACCATCAACTCATCACTTCTATGTTTCCTTTGAACCAAAACGGATGGGCTTTCATGTGCGAGATTCGCCAGGGGTTTGAACCTGGGTCTACGCCCGTCTGCCGTATTACATCAAAGGTGTAATAACTCTGGAAGAAGGTATTAGAACCCCAATGTACAGCTTAAAGCGTTCTCACCCCATGCTGAGCGATCGTTTCCCCCCGTGCACGGTCACGTCGGAAGGTGATCAACGCATTCGCAGATGCAGTCGCTTTGTTCGGCGTAGCGATGTTCCAAGTCGGAGCAGGCTGTGGAAGGTTAACAAGAATACAACTGTGGCAATAGCTTGGCTTCAGTCAGACGACAAAGATGGTAAATGGGACGCACGTCATGAGGTGTTGTGCTGCTGTGAATCGTTCAAAATACGTCGCCCAAGATTCTGCCTCTTCTTTGGCTGGCCTGCCTAAACCCGGCGTCACCCCTGGTGAGCAGCGCCAACGCGGACTGTGATTCTTACCCCGGGGTTCTTCGCTCGTGATGAGCGAGTTGTCTATCGTGACCTCCGAGGAGGCAAAGACTTCATTTCCAAGGCGCTCAAAATCTCTACAATCAGAATATGCCGACTGTTACAGAACGCACAGCCGTCATGAGAATATTTCGGTGAAAAGGGTAGAGCGATTGCTCACCAATCGCGTGATAGTATCGTGTATGTTGATACGGTCGAGCAGGTATTGAGATAGGCTGTATGCGACGAGAGGTTCGTCCAGAGATGGGTCCATCATAGCTAACCACGGCGAGAGCTTGGACATATGATACGCTGGGAAGAAAAGAGGTAGAAAGGCCAGGGTTATATCCTCCCCGAGTCGACGGCGGATTCAGCCGGGAAACTCGGGGATCGGAATCCCAAGCTTGTGCAAGGCAATGGGGTGTTCGATTCCTCCGCGCATACACATGGACGGAGGTGTGTCATGAAGAGTAAACGTCTCCCGCCAAAAATGACCCAAGGTGCGTCACCCGACGCGGTGTCGCGCAGCCGGATACGTCAAATGAAAATGACGAGGTAGCGCGGATGTGTCTCCAATTCAACTGCCTGTGCGTTATACCGTGCGAGCGCAGGTCATGATCCTTTCAATCCTCGAGAAATTTACCATGGACTCACGGCCAGAGTATTTACATCTTCGAAACAGGTGCGCCCCGTGTGCAGTGGGAACCTGCCCTGGGCTCTCAGGCTCCAGTTCCGCCGAACACCTGACGAATCGATAAAATAAGCTTTTCCGTTAGCGTTGTGCTCACAGGTCCTTCAATGGGCCTCAAGTTGAAAGGCAATTGTGAAAGCAGAGATATGAGAACGATTCAATTTGTGACTCATCCGCCGGAGCAGCGTGTCCCATCATATGTGATGGCAACAAAAACTGGTAGATCACAGGCACGCTAACCAGTCTACTAAGCAGCAACGGCCACAATACACCGAACTCGGGATTTTTGCCAGTGGGCATGAAGCCCACTCTTCGGTCGTTTATTACTACTTGGTCCCGAAAGCTCCGGTAACTCGAGTTTCCCTATCGCGCTGATCGTATTCATGGTTTTCACGGGCTGCCTCGGGCTGCGCGCAGGATCGATATAGGCACACCGCGACGATAAAAAAAAGACGTCCGAAATTTGCAGCATTGATGATAATAGTTACAGAGGATCGTTAACACGTTTACGGTACATCTGAGCGATGTTGACATCGTTAAAGCGTTAGAGTAGTGCGCATACGTGTAACATCAGGGAAATGGGGGGGAAGCTAAACCGCGGGATCTTCTCTATAGTCTTCTCGACTAGACTTTTCGAGAAGATCGGAGGGCTTCACTTGGCTGTATGCTGAGAGACCAATACGGTCGGCAATTTCATTTTGGCGTTGTCGGTCCGCAACGGCTAGACCTTCGCGGTCATCAAAGACCTCGTCCATCTCTTCTAGAGTGAGGCCTTTCGTCTCGGGGACCTGAGGAATGTTCAGAAATCAGCGAGGACATGGTGTGAAATGCCCACTCACGAAGAACAGGACAAATACGCCACCAAGGAAAGAGAAGACCTAGTGCCGTCGTCAAATCTCTACGATGAAGCGGAAAGACAAGCTTACACCGAAGAATATAAATGTGCCAAACGTGAGATGCGCCTGCATCGATGGAGTAACCTGACCGATGATAAAGTTGTTCATCTGGATCATTCAGGTCAGTGGGTGCCCGTTTGGACGATACTTGAAGGGCTTACCCAGTTAGACGATGCAGCGATCGAGAGGCCCTTTCCGCGAACACTCAACGGCCATATCTCGGCCACTAAAATCCAACTGCATGGGCCCCAGCTATATCCAAAAGCTGTGGCTCGGATAAGTATAGTCCTATGTCACAAAACTCCGACCTTACCAATTGAAAAGATCCACACGAGAACGCACGCTACCCAGCCAGCACCTAAACCCCATGGTTAGAACAGTCTCGCTGGCGATAAGTGATATTATTACTAGCGTGCCTAAAGATTTGAATTAGCAACTGTATCGGGAAAAATAGCGTAAACCTACGCTGGCCAATCCTTCTGAAATAGGCCAGTTAGTATGGCGACAATGAGGTGGCACCTGAATGAAAGGTGTGACTATCAACGTCAGGAAGCATTGGGTTAAATGACGACTCACACTGCCATGATGAAAGCACCTGAGACCAGGACAGGCTTACGCCCGACCTTATCAACCCATATTACGGCGGGGATGGTAGCAAGCCACATGCTAGAAGTTAGAATGTGAGTATGCATTTCAATCTCTAGCTATGTCCTCCTGACGTACACTATGCCAACGACCCCCGTAGCGAGTAGGGCGGTCGTGTTTCCGGTCAAGCCCAGCGAAGAAAAGATGGTCGGGGCATAGTAGAGAATTGCGTTGACCCCAGTCCATTGCTGAAAGAACATGGTCCTGAATGACATTGGTCACGAAGGGTCATCAAATGCAGTGAATTGCCTCACAGGGAACCAATGGCCACCCGATAGAGAAGAGTACGCGTCGAAATTAAACTGAGGTAAGCATTGACCTCAAGTTTCACGTCGGAAGAAAACGATCCATCTTGATGCTGCGGGTACTTGATGGCACTGGTCTCTTTTTCGAAGAGATGCTGTGCCTTGATCTCCCTAAACATGTGATCAGCAAAATACAACAGTATATTACTGAAAAACCATACAAAAATTCAATCTGCACGAGGTCGGAGTCGGGTGGGAGGCGCCTCGCTTGGCTGAGTACATGAAGTGCTTCGTCATCTCTACCTTTGTTTACGAGCCATCTATAGCAAAATATTTAGTGTGGCGGAATAAGTGGTAAGAAGGAGCTTACCTTGGAGAAAATGGCATGTATAAGATTCCAAACCCAAGAATGAGTGCGGGTACGATCTGAAGAGCGATGGGAATGCGCCACGCAGCCTCGCTTTGAGTTGACCCAGTCCCACCGATATAGTTGGTGCCATAATCAACCCAGAAGGAGACCATGATCCCGAACGTAATAGCAAGCTGTTGGAGTGCAACAAGGCTTCCACGGACCTCAGGAGGGGCGAGTTCGGCACTGAAAACTAATGGTGGGCTGCTTCTGCATCGTGACTAGATTACCTACTTATAGAGAGGGACTACCATGCTTAGCGACCCGACACCAATCCCAGTGATAAATCTTCCTGCAAAGGTATATCAATAAACAGGTGAAAGAAATTTGGAAGGCACAAACCTCCATAGATCGAAGAGGGCTGAAACGCTGCAGTCTGGACAATTACTCCGATGCAGAAAATGATCACAGCTACAGACTGCATCAGTGCTTTTTCACGAAACGAAGGTCTATAAGATGCACCAAGAACAATTGTGTATTTGCGTGATAGCTTGTCTGCCACCGTGCCAGTACAGAGCACACCAAACCAGGCACCCAATTCAAGTATAGCAACCAGCCAACCCTTTGTGCCGGTGTTGTTGACTGCAGAACTCATCCTCGAGTCGAAAGAGGACATAGTAAGCACCCCAGAGAAGACGCCCTGAGCAACCTAGGTGAGAAGGGTACACTGATCCGTAAAGTGACGTACCTGGTTATACCCTGCGATGCGTTCGAAATCTTATGAGTACTCATGTCAGTCAGGCCTCAAGGAAATTACCATATAATCTGTGGTTTGAAGGGATTGAGTACAGATACCAAGAATGAGGTGATAGCCCTCACAGCCCCCCCAAGGATGCGAACACTGCAATGGCGGAAACTCTGCCGTTGCGGACGAGGCCAACCTTTCAACAAGTGGTTCAGAGAAAGAAGTAAATATACGATGAAACTTACCCATCCCGACTGCCCTTGAAGAGCTTTGCGGCGGTCTGAAGTAAATTGACCAGCACCAGGAGCCGCGCCACTACCCATGTTTGCGAAAAAGAGATAGCCTTGACGACAGGTCGCTAGCAGCGCGCTCATTTTTTATATGACCCGACGGGGCCCCCACCCGCTCACAAGTTTCTCATGGCGGAACGGAATGGAGCTGAAACTGTATTTGCTTCTTCCCCGATTGAGAATCACCGAATTACATTTTTATGTGCGGGACTCAGGAAGAGCCCGGGGTAACCTGGTGATGATTGGGGAGGAAGTTGTGCCTCAATATTTGGACCGCCTTGCGCAGTCTTTACATTTCTGTGTATCTCTGCTGCGGCCTGGGGAGGAATGCAAAGCATGGGAAGTCTAGCGGCCTGTATAACGTAAATCCGACGGAGCCAGACGAGGTGAAAACGAGCACTTCAAAGTGCCCGGTTTGGTGTATACCTAGCAGGATGTAAAATTGATTTGAAAGTTCTAAACACATACGGAGTTGATGGCGACTGTAACGAGAACACGCCAACATTGAATGAGCACGGATGGAGTTGAACCTTGAGACGCTGCCACTTGGAAGAAGCCCCGACGGGTCCTGGGTGGAGGCTGAGCATCGGTCGTGCCAACGATGGGACGTCGATGAATATTAATGATATTTCCATCAATGCTTGATTGACACTGACAGCTGGATCTGTGAGACAACCGCAAAGGAGTGATCGAAGTTGTGGTAGTGATTATTTTAAGTTGGTGGCGTACAACACGCCATCTGCACCTCTGCACCATTTGCTTAGCAGCACTGTTCATTGCAAGGAACGTTCAACTGCGATCTTGCCTAAAACATGTGGCCTGGTCACTCTGGATATTCTAGCAGCACATTTCATCCCGGTGAAGCCGTCAAGTAAGTCCCATGACCATCTACCCCCGCATCAAGTTCCGATCGCGCTGTCAATCCAGCTGCCAGAACGCGTGGGTCGCGTCGCATAATGAGAACACGGAGGTTCTACACGACTGACTTCTGTCTAGGAGCTTTAATAGTCATCAGCAATCTTTCGGACGACCAGCTCCGAACGGTGGGTTCAACACCCCAACCTTCCCTTCTCCCCAGCCTAGCCCAGTTCCAAGTGGGTGAGTTGATCTACGCAGAGAATACCGTTCCATATCTTCGCTCATCTGCTGTTGCCCATTCCTACTGACACAGTGGTCATTCTATGAGCTCCACTCCTTCAGGCCCTTTCACACAATACGCTCCACCACATTATTCTCCTGGAGGATATGCCCCGTATCGAGAATCACCTGGGAGATATCCCTACTCTGGAACATATGCACCTCCTCTGGGACCCCCTGGCGAACCCACGGGGTACCGTTCATCCTTCGGTCCTCCGGGATATCAAGCACCTCCAGGTCCTGCACCTATGCCTCCGACAGGGCAACAACAGTATGGCCTCCAGCCAGTTCCAGGTGGACAGATGCAATCTGCTTACTTTCAGTACTCGCAATGCAACAGGAAAAAGAAAGCATTGCTTGTATGACTTCGAACCTCCGTGTGTGTTCTCCAGCGCTCACGTTGTTTACAGATTGGCATAAACTATATTGGCCAGCCCGAGGCACTTCAGGGTTGCATAGAAGACGTGTACCGTATGAAGCGATTTCTTTTGGGTTAGCTTGTTTCACCAGCTCCTTCACCTGGTGATGTTATCTCAATGTGAACAGGACGTGGTTACAAAGAGGAGGATATGGTGATCCTCATAGACAATTCTCCACATCCCCGTGAGCAACCGACTCGACAGAACATGGTCCGTTGCGTCCCCAAACCAATTTCGGGCGACCTCATGTTTTATCAGATTGATGCAATGCACTGGCTTGTGAGGGATGCTCGGCCCAATGACTCCCTTTTCTTTCATTGTATGTGCTATCATATGGCGACAAAGTGAACCCCTTAGCGACCTGAATAGACTCGGGACATGGAGGACAGACTAAAGATCTGGATGGCGATGAAGAAGATGGATATGACGAAGGCAAGTTAATTCAGCCCCTTGCCTGGAATTCTGATTTATGACGTTTCTGCTCAGTGATTTATCCTGTGGACTTCAAGATAACATCCCATATCGTGGACGATGTTTGTCAGCGATATTAGCTCTCGTGGTTTGTGTCTCAAAGCTGCCGTAGGACATGCATAGGATTATGGTTAGTGGGCTCCCCGTTGGCTGTCGTCTAACAGCTATCTTTGATGTAAGAAATCTCATAGCATCCCGTCTCAATGCTAACTTTTCAATAGGCATGCCACTCTGGCTCGGCACTCGGTACGAAACAATATACACATTTCATGAAATTGTGTTAAAAATTTCCGTTCCTAGACCTCCCATACACGGTACGTGCCTGTCGCTCAGTTGGCCACGTCCGTTCTGCGTACGCATATTTTTAATTTTGATCGCACACTGGCAGTATTCGACAGAGGGCAAGATCAAGGAACCCAATGTGGCGCTTGGGGCAGCAAAGGGATTATTATCTACTCTTGTTTCTTTTCAGAGGAATGACGTACGCGGTGTGGTCCATGGTGTGACGGACTTTCTCCACGTCGCCTCTGGGAGTGTGCAAAAGGCTAATCAATATACAAGAGCGACGAGATCAAGTGCCGCTGACGTGGTAAGACGACTCCTTCTCCATGTGCATATCCTCACTACCCTCATCCCGACCCAGATGTCTTGGAGTGGTTGCAAAGACTCCCAAACAAGTGCTGACGCTCAAATTGGAGACCGTAGCGGAGGTGCCATGAGTGATGTACGTGCTTCACACCTCTTTATCTACATTTCCCCCCGAAGTACCGCCCTGATCCTCGCGATACCAGGCGTTTTTGACAGTACTTGGTAAGTTTGCCTCGCCGAACTGAACCGATTGGCAGTCGTTGAGATGAGCTCGTGTAGCGCGAAACCCCAACCCGAGCTACCAACAACTCCTCATTGAGACGAGGTGCGCGTGCTAAGTCTGTTATGTATCGGCGTCTTTGAACCTGTGTCCGCACTCAGGTGGATTCTCAGTGAGAAATATAGCCAAAAGCCTCAGGTGCGTAGCCACAAGCCCCGATGACACTTCATGTTGAATGTGATTGCACTAGTTTTCGTGTTCACACCCCATCGTAAGTCACCATTTCAACTCGCGCTCCTACAAAAACGGAATTTACAATCATTGCCCTTTGGTAAATTCGTCCGGTCAGGATACCAATTTGCAGTTCATTGTTTGATGGTGAAGCTTGAAATCCCGGGACGTTTGGTCTGTAGATGGATGATGCGATCGTCCGTACGAGTGTGTAAGAAAACGTAGCAATTTCGCAATTCTCTACTGTATGATTAGGCGACCTCGCAACATGACTACAAACCCCAGGAGAATGTATTCGTGTTAACAAGACCAAAGATACGAGATTATGTTGTATATAAATGCACGAAATGGGGCAGGTTATCCATCGCACTTTACACTCCTGATGTGGGCTGTTCCTTCATCTCCATACCGGATGAGGGAATCCTGTAGTGATGCGGCAAAAGTTCCCGAGTGGCTCGGGTGCAAGAGCGACTTCGCGTCGAGAACGACGGCAGCCAAACGACGGCCATATGCCTGGCAGAAACTGCGTTAAGACGCTTGAGCAACGGAATTGGATCACTTACACAACCCGTATCAACACCAATTGACCATCGCTTCACATCCAGATCTCGAACTGCAGCATGACCATATATCACCATCGACGGGAAGCAATGTAGAGACGTGCGTGTCGTCGAACCGTGTTCAGAAAGGATCGTGGATGGTTCCGTCGCAGGCCAGCCAGAGCAACTGGTCATCACATCGTTCCACAGGTCGGACCACGGGGTGCCCTTCTTGCCAGTTTCGACTTTGCCATCCTTGGAGAGACTTCGCATGTTCATTAAAACCCAGGGATCTTGGTTCTGAGGGATTTCATTCAGCAATGCCAGCTCCTGAAGACCTCGAAGGACGAGATGATCTTCTTCCGGGTGGGCTGTATTGGGCCAATGAGAGAGTGGCTGTTTGGGATCACTAGATTCGTGAGTTGGATCGGCCGCTAGCAACCCGGCATGAACAAAGTATGTGTGGGCTGCCGGTGCGTAGAGGATGAGAGGTAGAGAGCGAAGGTAGTCATAATGGTCTTGAGACATGTCGCGGGCGAACTTGTAATGTTTTCCGTGCAGTTTCCATCCGCTAGGTACGTATGTTTCCCATTCTTGGTGGGATTTCTTGAGCCAAGTATCGAATTCGGCATTGGACTCGTCCCCGTCGATATGAGACCATCGTGAGTCCATATCCTCCAGCCATTCTCTGCCGCCAGGAAGGGATACGATCCAGTCCATCCATGCTCTCCATTCGATGACTTTCTCGTCGTTATTGCCACGTACACCGAGAATATGGTTCATCGACATGAAACTCAGGACGGGATTGGGCGAGACTTTTTTGCTCTTCGGAACTAGGTCGCCCAGGTGGATCAAAGTATCTGATCGTGGATCGTACGAAATCTTGGCGAGCAATTTGCTGCAGCGGCGAGAGGGATGAGATGAATTCACGATAAACGGGCCAAGGACGCGAACCTCAGTGATTGGTTCATGCCATGGATGTCTCCGATGGCGACGACACGCCTGTTATCGTCCGACTCTGGGATGACAACGATGAACTCATCGTTTCCAATGGAAGCTCGTGTGACGTACGGATGGGAAAATGGGTGAGGGGAAGGGACTGAAGTAATTTGTAGTGAGAAAAGTCGGGAAACACGACATCTTGAGAAGTCTGGGGTAAGCTAATTTGGGGACGTGATGGTACTACGACAGGTGACTGACCTGGCTGCTTCAAAGGAAGGCGACGTCGAGTCACGTCGACGATGCTGGCGGTGAAAACAAAGAGAAGGAAGGCTGCGACGACCGAGGCTGGGAGGGCCAGCCGAATCACGCCCTGGCAGAACTTGAAACGTTCTCTACGTTGTTGGCGCATCCTGTGGGCCGAGTTCGACGTCGGCAACAACGGTGTTTCAGACATTTTCCTTAGCAGCTGCCATAAATTGCAGTGCTCGTATATTAGGCTATCTACGATGCTTGGGCCGTGTTGACGATCGTTCCTTCCATCGCACGTCGTCTGTCAACCTCTGTGTAGTCCTGTTTCTCGTGTGATGCAGGCCCTATCCATTTCCACGCGCTCTCCTCGACAAACTCCTCGAATGTCCAGAGCTTCGGTTGTAGCATAGACAATGGCCGGCACCACACGTAGGTGTTCACTTCTAGCGGACTCTTCAGCTCGTTCGGTGCAGGTACCGGGGGAGCATCTTTCGGCACCACTCCTGTTGCCTCTATGTCGTCGAGAGTCACCAAGGGACCCAGTGGGTGTACGAGAACCAGCTCTCGTGTGTATTCCTGTCATAACGAATTTCTTGAGCTACCATCGCTCCTCGTAATAGGTTAGTACTCACGTCCCCCTCGAAAACGTCCAACAGTCTGATATCTTCGTCAGAAAGTCCTGCCACCAACGATCCTCTCACAGCTCTTTCCTCGGGCTCGAGATCGCTACTAAACATGGCCCTGCTTTGAGAGTACGGAACCAAACCCGGGTAATCTGCACCCTACAACTCATCGAGCGTGAGCGATAAAGCTGCACCACAATACCAATACACTGCGCGTCTACATTAACTTTGTGTCTGGTATAGTCCTGCACATCGTCGGTGTGATACTGTCAGATAGATTGATGGAAGGCAGAGTGCACTTACGAGTAATAGTGCTGGGCTGATTTGGAGATAAGATCCATCGTTTCCGATCACCCGTTTCAATATCTTCGGGTGCATCAACGTTCCATAGAAGAAAGCGGATGCCATTGGTAGGGTGTGGAAGCGAAATTCGAGCTGGCCATGGGAGAGAGGATATATAGTGTCGATATGAGATAAGATAAGACACGATAAGATCGTACTTACTATTCTTGAGATGGCCCATCCACCAGATGTGAACAACTCGGAATTCTCGGGGCGGAGAACCCACCCCCGTGGTGAGGACACAGGTTGGCTGACCGTGACCTCCTTCAGCAGGTATGACTGCCACCAAATCACCTCCTCGACGCTCCGTGCACGCTACTGAGCTTTACAAAACACCCCCGCCAGCATTCGGGCACGATGTACTTGCACTCTTTGGATTTCAGCCCAACTATGTCAACCTCAACCACGGTAGGTGCCCTGTCGCTTGATAAGAAGCTTGCTGCTTCACTTGTTCAAAGGTTCTTACGGGTCGCTACCACTTCCTGTCCGTGCCTTCTGCGATGAGCTGACTGACAAAGTGGAGTCCAATCCGGACAAGTTCATAAGGGTCGACTGCATCAACTATCTGACCCGTGTCCGAGACCGCGTTGCCAAGTTCGTTGGGGCGGAAACGGACGAGTGCGTCATCGTGAACAATACCTCACACGGGATCGCGACCGTCCTGCGCAATTTCACCTTCAACGAGGGTGACATTTTAGTCGGAGGTGTGACCATCAAGTCTGCAGCGTCGCTTTGTGGTCTCACTTTTCTACTCAGCAACGACGACATATGGTTCTGTGTACCAAACACTCAAGTATCTCGCAGATACTCCGCCTCACCCCACTTTGTCGACATTCAACCTTCAATTCCCAACGAAACGCGCGAAGATTGTTCAAGATTTCGAAGAGCATATCAAGCAACTGACGAAAATCGACGACCTAACAGGGAAAAGGAAGATTATCGCGATCATTGATACCATCGCTTCTCACCCGGGGGTTTCGCTTCCCTGGAAAGAGATGGTGGCAATTTGCCGAGAGGCGGAGGTCATCAGCATCGTAGACGGTGCTCACTCAATTGGTCAAGAGTTGGACATCAACCTGTCTGAAGCACGGCCCGACTTTTGGGTTTCCGTATGTCCTTCTATACTCCTTTTGGATTATCGTGATGCGGCAGCCTTTGTTTTCCAAAGAATTGCCACAAATGGCTCTTTTCGAAGCGGGGAAGTGCCGTTCTTTATGTCCCAAAGAGGTTTGGTTATTTTCTCGAATTTCGTGGGTTCTGATTGCTCAGCTTGAAGAAAATCAGAAACCAGCATTTCATCAAGTCGCCGATCCCTACGCCGGTCACCTATAACTCTCCGCACGACGATGGTTACAACAACGCTCAGGATTTTGTCAAGCTCTTCGACTGTGCGTATCAACACTGCCTCAACTACCCCTTCACCGTTCAATTTGTTCTAGGGACAGGAACAATTGACTATGTCCCGCACTTGAGTATCACTGCAGGTCAACACACTTATTGACTATTCCACGAATCTTGTCCCTGAAGTTTGTGTAGCGATCGAATTCAGAGAATGGTTGGGCGGGGAGCACAAGATTAACGACTATAGCCGCGCGCTCGCCATCGTAGGAGGCAAACACCTAGCGGACTGTCTTGGTACCAACGTTATGGACCCAGATGGCGACTTGACATTCAACATGGTTAGTGAACGACGATTTCTTCCGCAGTGCTCGTTTAATGTGCTAATATAGGTCAACGTGGAATTGCCTATCCCTGGTGAAATTGAGGCATCCGACGAGGTCCTCCAGATCTTTCTCGATACTTTGTTACTCCAATGGCAGACCTATGCTTCAACATATAAACACAACGGGAAATGGTGGGTTAGATGCAGCGTGCAGATTTGGAACGAGGTTTGTACCGAATATCTATTCCAGTTTCGTTGTTATTCATCATATTTCACAGATATCCGACTTTGATGTGATCGCGAATGCTCTGAAGGACGCTTGTGTTAAAGTGAAGGAATATACGGCACAACAGAACAACTGACCGTCTCACTGGTTATCATTGACGTGCTTGAGAAATCATCTGCGGATCAGAAGATAATTCTGTAAACCGTAGAACATAGAACGGAAAGCCGTGAATCAAGTTCCAATTCAATTTCGGTATCTGCTGACCAGCACTGCGTGCCGGTACGGGCCGTTGGCGACGGAAGCTGAGAACATCTGAGCTAATCGTTCTCAGCTGGCGCGTTCCGGACTCTCAGGATCTTGATGATCAAGCTGTACCGTTCATTCGGCGGAACACCATGGCACAAGAGGATGTCGCATGTTTGGACTTGGATGCATTCTACAAGACGACACCACCGCCGTTTGGACATGGGTTACGCAAGTTCTTTGGATTCGACCCGAGGTATACCAACATGAACAATGGTAAGTTTGCCCCATCGATTTCTACCAAACGTCTGATAACCCCAGGTTCATATGGTGCTCTCCCGACACCCGTTCGAAAGTTTTGCGATGATCTCACAACGGATATCGAGGCGAATCCAGACAAGTTTTACAGACTGTATGCGCCTGAACGGATGAGGGGAGCTCGGGTACGCGTCGCAAAGATGATCGGTGTAGAGCCAGAGGAGTGTGTCTTCGTGACGAATGCGTCCATGGGCATCACAACCATCCTGCGGAACTTTGAGTGGCACGAGGAAGACACTATCGTGAAGAGTACGTGTCAGATTTTCAACGTGGGCTGACTTGCATGTTGACCAGGCTGTTTCTCAGCGTCGATCACCTACGGCGCCGTCGCACAACTGATCAAATACCTTTGCGACATACCCCCACGTCCAACTATATCAACCTTTGAGCTCCATTTTCCCATTAGCCACGACGATATCTTACGGAATTTTCGGGTCCACGTTCAGAGGCTGGTGTCGGAACGATCCGAACGAAACCGGCGCGGGAAGATAGTTGCTGTTATCGACACCATTGCGTCCAATCCAGGTGTATATCTGCCCTGGAAACAAATGGTTTCGATTTGCAAAGATCTTGGCATCTGGACAGTGGTCGACGCCGCACACTCTGTCGGTCAGGAGTTGGATATCAATTTATCCGTCGCCCAACCTGATTTCTGGGTGTCCGTGAGTGCATGGCTTTATACGTCATCGCTCTGGGCCTAGTTTGAGAAGCTTCGATAGAACTGCCACAAATGGTTATTTGCCAAACGAGGGTGTGCTGTCCTTTATGTCCCAACGAGGTTCGCAGTCCCAGTTCGCCCCTCGTACCAAACGGAGAGCGTTGACACTTTAACCCAGAAACCAATACATCATCAAGTCACCGATACCCACACCAGGGATTTACAACTCACCGCTAGACACCGGTTTCAACGGCCGGAGGAGTTTTGTGGAGCTTTTCGAGTGTACGCGATATAGAGTTGATCGCAATGCGCTGACATTGATTTTCCACAAGGGACATCGACGATGGATTGGGTTCCTTGGCTGAGTGTCACGGCTGGTAAAGTCGTTCGATTTTTAAGGAGCCCAACGAAACCCGATACGAACGCAATCCAGCTCTTGATTTTCGACAGTGGCTTGGCGGCGAGCACCGCATCAATGAATATACTCATGGTTTAGCGATAGCCGGCGGTGCGAGACTCGCAAATCTGCTCAAGACGAGTGTGATGGATCCAGAGGGAAAAGTGACGCTTTCCATGGTAAGTGAGTTCGCTTGTTCCAGTCCCCACGTCACTGCAGCCAGTTCCAAAGGTCAATGTAGCGCTACCAATTCCGGGAGAAATAAAGTTGTCCGAAGAGCTGAAGTATTTCTTTCAGAGTACGATCTTGTTAGAGTGGAACACTTATGCGGCTCCCTTCTATCACAACGGGAAGTGGTGGGCTAGGTGTAGTGCGCAGATCTGGAATGAGGTAGGGGAATTTGGTTAAAACTAGTGATAACTGACCGGATCTGAAGCGGACCCCTGTTCCAGCTGGACGACTTTGACCTGATGGCTGAGGCATTGAATGGCGTCAGCATGGCTCTGATAACCCATGCGGGGAAGCAGATTGTGGCGGTTCCTCCTGAAGGTAACCCATAGCATGCATGGGATACTGCATTGCAAACAAACAGAGACGTTCCGCGTCCTAAATTTCACCTCCGTTAGCAAGATCGTTCAGAACTAAATCCGAAATTACTTCACCTCGTAGTGTCTATGTCGTCTAGGCCTCCCGAGTTCAGATCGATCGGTGATCAAAGTTCGTCTGACCTAACATTTAGTGATTAAAAAAAGTCGTTATATAAACATAAAAGATGCGCTATAATGCGCATACATCGCCCAAAGGGAACACTACAGAGAAGTCCGAAAAAGAACCAGTAATATACACGAGTGCATATACTGGCTTCCACAACTCCTACTGTAGTTGAAGCTTTGAAGGAAGACCAGATGTTTAGTGAGTGGGAAAATAAGTCGGGACGGGCGACAGTCAAGAAGAGCTTCAATCGAACCAAACACTCTTTTGAGACCTCGCAGCCGACGAAAGGTAGTAAAGGCACTGTAAGACTGGCAATGTTGGGAATCTCGGTCGCGGATCGTGCGCAGGGGACAGGACGTACCCGAAGGAGGGATAGAATGAGGTCTCGCAGGACATGGCCCAGTCATCGAGTTCTTCGTCGTCTATTGAAGGTCTCGACATTTTTTTATTGAAGGATTTGAACTTTTATTTTGTATTCTTGAGACGCGAAGAATGTCAACCGGATGGTGCGACAAGCCGAACCTGAGAGAGATACCCCTCGAGCATCAACTCCTAGTGTAATCGATGGAGGACAGGTCTTCGGTGCGTGGGGGAAAGACATCGGAACGGGCGACGTTAAGAAGAGCTTCAATCAGACCTCACAACCGAGGAAAGGAAAAAAAAGCAGCGAGATTAGGACTGCCAGGAACTTAATGTTAAGAATCTCAGGTTGCAGACCGTGTGCATGGTGACAGGACATACCCAAAGGTTGGACAGAGCCTGGGCCTCGCAAAACATGACCTAGTCGTCGAGTTCTTCGTCAAGTACACCATGGGCCCCGGCGTGGGGTAGAGGAGTCCGCACGAACATCAGTCATGCGAGAGAGACTTGTAGACTTTCTCATTTATAATGCACCTCGGAATCAACGGCCAATCCCCTCCCCGCAAACCCTTCTCCAATATTGTGACACACGTTCTCACTGCAAAAGCTGGGAGAACAAGCTTGCATCCTCATTCCATTGATCGCGAGTTGTAGTAACAACGTGTCGTCATGCTTCGGAACAAAAGGATTCGGTGGCCCAGGGAGTGGATTCAAAATCCGTGGGCGGTAAAAGTCATTGGGTGGAAGCGTCAGCATTAAGGATGAGGGGTAAGAGTGTGTCCGAAAAACTACGTTTCCGAGCGATGAACCGCTGTCGGATAGCTCAATTGTCCAGCAAGTCAAATGCAGTATTCGCTGGTTTGGGGGAATAAGGGTATGAAACCGCCCCAGCTGTATGCGCTGAACATTGGCGTCAGCTTGTGGCTACAATGGAAGAGTGAGATCGGCGCCCAACAGACGCTCGTTATACATCCATCGGATCCAAGCATCTCTACCTTCCCAATTCTCATGTGCGAAAACGTTGCTGCCCCACTCGTTGTCTTAGACGTAGGTAGCACATAATTAGCGCGCACAAAGAAAAAGTAATTCTGCAACTTTTCCGTACCGTGAAGGATGGACACGTTTCCTGGACCTGAACTTGAAAGGGCCAGGTTCGTCCGAGTTCGTTTGCTTGTGTAATGTCCCGTTCTTGTAACAATTCAGTTACCCTTCAAGTGGACGTTCAGATCTAGCGGGCGGGTCGGTTTGAAGAGCTCGCCACGATTTTTGCATGCGCCTATCCCTCACATTGCTTAGCTACGTGTGTATACAGTAGTTGAAATAAGGTTTTGCTGATGGCATGGCCCTCTGGGCACCCCTGGACCCGCAAGCTAGTATGGTCAGCCTCCGGCGGAGGGCCATGGAATGATGAATCTTACTTTGAGTCTTTCGCTTCAACTTGAAGGAAACGGGGCCGATGATCTGTACCAAATTAAGTAATGTATGCCGCTCATCCCAGTGACCAGAGTACGTGTAATCCCACGGTGACTATCGTAGTATCGTTACACGTCCCAAGCTATCAGTCGTGCTTCACTCATCTTTCAGCTTTCTTAACCACTCCCGCAATGAAAGCCGCCTTCAAGAGACAGTTTGCACGCCTCCGGTCCCGCATCGCCAGTAGAGACTCGTCTCCGGCACCTGCCCACTCCGATGTACCCAGCATGCAACCCCACACAATCCCCAGCGGCTTGAACATCCTTCCGACTCAGGCCAATGTCACCGATGTTCTCGCTCTCGAGACCCAGCACACAGATTTAGATACGCCCAGGGAACAAGTCATAAGCCCCGTTTCTCTCCGGTCACGCTCCGACAACTCGAGTGCTGCCAACATGCAGACGAAAGCTTCGAATGTTGCCCACTTTATGCAGCACGTTGACCCGGACTTTCTAGAGAAATTCGGATGATTCAGAATTCTCATCGTTGGCAGGGCGAATGCCGGAAAGACGACCATCCTTCAGAAAATCTGCAATTCGACAGAAGATCCGGAGATTTATGACAATCAAGGGAAAAAGGTACGGTTTACCTAGCTGAGAAATACTGGATGCTAATGCCATTGACATGCGATCAGGTCGATCTTATGATCGAGGGGTCCAGGGAGGTGAGTGTCGTGGCTGCCATGTCGGCGTAACACCTTTGCAACCCGCCTCACTTTCCACAGCGTGGCTTGCACGACATCAATTATGAGATGGTGTTCAACAGCAACCAGAAATTTGTTTTCCATGACTCTCCTGGCTTCGAGGCTGGCCGTGAGGATGAGTTTGAGACTATGAAGAACTTCATCACGGAGCGTGCAAACACAACTTTCCTCAGGAGGCAGGTCCATGCTGTATGGTAAGTGGGTATATAGTGTTGGATTCTGACTACTACATTAATATGAGCAGGTACTGTATCCCCATGGATCAGTTTCATCGTGCTGTGAGTGTTGCAGAAGAAAGATTCTTTCGTGAATGTGACACTAAGAATGGTGATGAATTCTTGTTGGTAATGCTTTCTGGGCTGATTGGTTTGGATACTAGTGCCAGTTATTGTGCTATTCACTAAATGTGATGCACTCATGATAGAGGCATTCCATCCTGAAGACCTGTTCCTCCCTCTAGAAGATCAACTTATGATGCAGAGGAAGAGAGCTCAAGAGACCTTTGAGAAGAGGAATATATGGGGGGATTTGTGTAAGATGGCATTTCCTCCAAAGGCATATGTGCAACTGGAAAGTTTGTATATATGCTCTTATTTTATTCTATTCTATTGATTATATTCCAAGGAATGGACACATCTGACAGAGGATGCAACATATTGTTGGAACAGACTACAGCTGCATTGAATGATGCATCATTGCAGATATTGTTGATTACAGCACAAGAAAAGAATATCCTGCTATGCATTGAGTATGCAGTCAGATAGTAAGTGAAATGGGTTTGGATTTATAAGATACATATATTGATGGCATAAAGTGCTTTGGTTCCTTATGCTCAGCTCAGCACCACTGTAGGAAAAGATCTTGATCTGGGTGAGGCATTGGCAAGTTGGTTTCCACACACACAGGTAAGATTATGAGTCATTCAAAAAATATTGAGATCCAAGATAATTATATACTTGAATGATACAGGTAATTATTACATGGCATTGAAAATGAGCTAATTGATTGATTGTCCATGAAGAGAGTATGTGATATATTATACATTGGAGTCACAATAAACTCACATGCTGTATTATGTTTATAGTATGTAAGTGGTATATTGAAACAAAAATATTCATCTTAATCTTTTCTATTGTTCTTGCAATAATAGCAGGTGAGCAATCTGATGAAGGCTTGAAAAAGAGTGTTACTTGATGAATCTATATATCTATATCTATATATATTGAATTCAAAGGGAGTAAGTCATACAAGAATATATGGAAGTCAGCATTCTGTTAATGCATTTGTTTAATGCTACTGCTGTTTTTTCACTATCAGGCAGTAAGTGATCTAAAATCATGATATAGTAGAGGAAGTGTGACTAATGGATTGATATCATATAACATGGTAGGGAGTAAGTGGTCTGATTACATCTGAAAGATACAAAACTGAGGGTTTCATATCCATTCTTACAATCATCATTGGATATAAAGAAAGTAAGTGGAATGTGAATGACAAAAAAACATAGATTTATTGACATGATTGTGTTCATCTCAACAATTGCTATTTTAACAATAGTTTGTAGGTGATTAACTGTGCATCTTAAGGCTGGGTGTTGATCATGGGCCTGTATGCTGTGCTTTAATTGATAGCTGGTGAGTGTTCTGTGTCAATGTCAATATAAAACAAGAACACTGTTAATGAAGCTGCCTCCTACTACTCTTTCACTAATAGATTGTAAGTGGTCTGATGTGGATTTGAAATGAGAATGCTGCTGATCAGCATGCATCCTCTTGTGTTTTCATTGATAGAATGTAAGTGGTTTGATGTGAATTTAAAACAAGAATGTTGCTGATCAGCATGCCTCCTCTTCCATTGGTAGCATGTAAGTGGTTTGATGTGGATTTGAAATATGAATACTGCTGATCAGAATGCCTCCTGCTCTTCCATTGATAGGCTGTAAGTGGTCTGATGTGGATTTGAAATGAGAATGCTTCTGATCAGAATGCCTCCCTGCTCTCCCATGAATAGTTTGTAAGTGGTCTCATGGGAATTTTAAATAAGAATGCTACTGACCAGCATGCTCCCCCATTGATAGACTGTAAGTGGTCTAATGTGGATTCAACATGAGAATGCTGCTAATCAGAATACCTCCTTGTGCACTTCCACTGATAGTTTGTAAGTGGTCTAATGTGGATTGAAATGAGAAGCTGATCAGAATGCCTCCTCATGTGCTTTCATTGTTAGCTTGTAAGTGGTCTGATGTGAATATGGAATGAGAATGCTGCTGATCAGCATGCCTTCTCCTGCACTTTCATTGATAGGAAGTAAGTGGTCTGATGTGGATTTGAAATGAGAATACTGTTGATTGACATGCCTCCTCCTGCACTTATATTGATAGGATGTAAGTGGTCTAATGTGAATTTTGAATGAGAATACTGCTGACCAAAATGCCTCCTCCTGCATTCTTGTTGATAGTATGTAAGTGGTTTGATGTGGATTTGAATGAGAATGCTGCTGATCAGACTGCCTCCTTCTGCTCTCCCATTAATAGCTTGTAAGTGATTTAATGTGGATTTAAAATGAAAATGCTGTTGATCAGCATGCCTCCTCCTCTCCTACTGATAGAATGTAAGTGGTCTAATGTGGATTTGGAATGAGAATGCTGCTAATCAGCATGCTTTCTCCTGCACTCCCATTGATAGTATGTAAGTGATCTAATGTGGATCTGAAATGAGAATGCTGCTGATCAGCATGCCTCCTCCTCTTCCATTAATAGCCTGTAAGTGGTCTGATGTGGATTTAACAAGAGAATGGTGCTGATCAGTATGCCTTCTCCTGCACTCTCATCAATAGGCTGTAAGTGGTCTGATATAGATTTGACATGAGAATGCTGCTAATCAGTATACCTCCTCTTGCTCTTTCTTTAATAGCCTGTGAGTGGTCTGATATGGATTTGAAATGGGAATGCTGTTGATTAGAACACCTCCTGCTCTTTCATTGATAGCATATAAGTGGTCTTGTGTGAATTTGAAATGAGAATGCTGCTGATCAACATGTTTCCACCTACTCTTCTGTTGATAGCCTGTAAGTGGTTTGATGTGGAATGAAATGAGAAGCTGATCAGAATGCCTCCTCCTGCTCTCTCATTGATAGGCTGTAAGTGGTTTGATGTGAATTTGAAATGAGAATGCTGCTGATCAACATGCCTCCTCCTACACTTCCATTAATAGGAAGTAAGTGGTTTGATGTGGATTTGACATGAGAATGCTGTTGATCAGCTGCCTCCTTGCTTTTCCATTGATAGGCTGTAAGTGGTCTGATGTAGATTTAAATGAGAATACTGCTAATCAACATGTCTCCACCTACTCTTCTATTGATAGCCTGTAAGTGGTCTGATGTAGATTTGGAATGAGAATGCTGCTAATCAGCATGCCTTCTCCTGCACTTCCATTAATAGGATGTAAGTGGTTTGATGTGAATTTTAAATAAGAACACTGCTGACCAGCATGCCTCCTCCTGCACTCCCATTGATAGTATGTATGTGATCTGATGTGGATTTGAGTGAGAATGCTGCTGATCAGCATCCCTCTTCCTGCTTTCCTGTTAATAGCAAGTAAGTGGTTCAATGTGGATTTGAAATGAGAATGCTGCTGATGGCTTTTTATGTCTTTTTTGCCCCCATGACTAATTCACCAATAGTTTGTATGTGGTTTGTATGCATGAGAAAATCCTGGTTACTGATCACTTCATGTCCATTTCTTCTACTACTTTCCTATTGATAGGAAGTAAATGGTCTAATTTGAAATGGAGCAAAATGTGATTTATCAGTTAACAACAACTTTATTTTCACAGGAGGTAATAACATGATGTGGATTGACAAATTGGATCACTAATATATACTACCTTCTCTTAATGCTTTGTGCAAATAGAATGTAAGTGACCTGATTTACAATTGATATCTGCATCCTGCTCATTAAATGTGTCATTTCATTGTCAAATATGGCATAATTATATTATTCCTCAAATTCCTGTATGTATAGTTGGTAAGCACTATCCTGCTACTTTTAAGAATTGTGCAGCTATAAATTGATATACCTATAGGATGTAAGTTTATTTTTTTTGTAATGGAAAAGAATGTGTTACTTACATTTATGTTTTGTTGACATTCAGCAGGTAAGGTATTTGTGTAATAGCTTTAATATTCTTATTTATAATTTGAATAGACAGTTAGTGTTTATCTTCAATGTCTATATATTACAGCTAATATTATCCAGATTCTCACCAAGCCTCAGTCCCACCCAGTAAATTTTTTATCATCTGATTATACTATGTATTTGCTAAAATAATCTCATGTCTTCCAGGTCCTCCTTCAAACAACAGAAGCAATGTCCATGGCATGTGTATTCTTGGAAATATGTTTATGTTTATCATACCAATTTTCCATATATTTCAGACCAGAAAGCCAGCCAACACAGAGAAAGAGCTCCTTCAAAATGGCATTGGTATGTTAATTAATATTTGATTTTTGATAAATTTTATATCTTCCTTAATAGATCTTTTGCTACTTCTCCAATACTCCTTCATTCTGGTCCAAAACCAATCTGAAGACCCCTTTTCCTTGGCAGTACAAAGGTATCAATCATCTGGGATATCTGCCCAGGTATCTAAGACACTGGATAAGATCTTCATCAAATACTCTGCTGCCAATTATACAGAGGAAAAAGTAAAACTTGTCATGGATGTAATCTCATGCCACCCTTTGTGTAAGTAATGAAGTGATATAACTTTTCACATACTAACTTGATCCCATAGTAAGTGGCATTGGTCTTTAAGAATCGGAGGAAGCATTGGAGTACTATGTGGCATTGGTCATTAGGATTTGGAGGAAGTGGTCTGCTTGAGGTGACTTGTCTGTTTGACTACCAACATGTCACAAAAAGTCGTTTATGAACGATCACCATATTTTCAACAATGCATTTAAGGAAATGTGACTTTTCGTTGACAAAATAGTCTTGGGCCTGGACAAAAGGTCGGTGAGCGTCTTGGATGGATGATGTGGATGATGCCACACATTCATACTCGAACCTCATCTTCCCGCATGGCGGCATATCGCTTCGCGCGCTTCGTCTGTGTATACATTCGGTACGCCGCAAACGCAAACACACCAAAGGCGAACAGTGAAACGAGCGCAAGTCGGAACGGCGTCCCACCCGAACGGGACCAGCAAGTTGTCGAGCACGTGGAACCCCATTTGTCCTCGGGGACTACATGGTGTTGTTATGGGGGTGGGCCTGAGAAAAGCATTGTCCACAAGTCTGTATAGCATGACGAACCTCAAATCGGTAGATAGACTCGGTCGCTGGGAGTCCCTGGCAATTCGTGCACAGTTTGAAACTCGACTCGGCCATTCTTGAATTTGACACGAACAAAGTCACATGACTCTGGAGTGGGACCACTAGTACTGGAGAACCTGAAACGACAACGCAGAAGCATAATTGGCTGTTAGTTATACTTATGTCGATGAGCACAGGAAGGACAACAGACACGAGCATACGCACGAATCCCCCAGAGTTTCCGGTTGTCGCCACATGCATTCAACATGTGGAAGAGAGAGATGAAAGGCTGGTAACTGGAACTGAGGCGGACCCTTGTCCTGGCAGCCGAACGACTTTGACCTGACGACTGAGGCATTGAATGGCGTCAGCGTGGCTCTGGTAGCTAGCCCGTACAGGGAAGTGGAATGTGGTGGTTCCTGAAGGTAACTATGGCATAGCATGCATGGGATATTACATTGCAAACAGGCGGGGACGTTCCGCGTCCTAAATTTCACCTCCGTGGGCAAGCTCGTTCAGAACTAAATCCGAAAATTACTTCACCTCGTAGTGTCTATGTCGTCTAGGCCCCCCTAGTTCAGATCGGTGATCAAAGTTCGTCTGACCCAACATTTAGTGATTAAAAAAAGTCGTTATATAAACATAAAAGATGCGCTATAATGCGCATACATCGCCCAAAGGGAACACTACAGAGAAGTCCGAAAAAGAACCAGTAATATACACGAGTGCATATACTGGCTTCCGTAACTCCTACTGTAGTCGAAGGAAGACCGGATGTTTGGTGAGTGGGAAAATAAGTCGGGACGGACGACGTCAAGAAGAGCTTCGATCGAATCGCACACTCCGTTGAGACCTCGCAGCCGACGAAAGGTGAAGGCATCGAGATTAAGACTGGCAGTGTTGGGAATCTCGGTCACGGATCGTGCACAGGGGGACAGGACGTGCCCGAAGGAGGGATAGAATGGGGTCTCGCAGGACATGGCCTAATCATCGAGTTCTTCGTCATGCATTGAAGGTCTCGACATTTTCTGGGGGAACACGGGGAACGTCGTCTTCGCTCAACACTTCGTGCGCGCGAAGAGCATGGGAAGTGGACTCGTGCTGGAACATAACTAAATCCGTGCATTAGTTTCGTTGGGCAGTTATACGACTTTCTGGATGGTTTCCGAGACCCCGACTCTTTATGCCTTTTGAATGTTAGTCAAAACTCCGTAGAGGGGTATGAGCAGACAAGTTGAACTTGAGAAAGATACCCGTCGAGCACCAACCCCTAGTGTAGTCGATGGAGGACAGAGTCTTTGGTGGGTGGGGGAAAGAAGTCGGAACGGGGGATGTCGAGAAGAGCTTCAATCAGACCTCACAGCCGAGGAAAGGCAAAACCAGCGAGTTTAGGACTGGGAGTGTTAAGAATCTCAGGTCGCAGATCGTGTGCATGGGGATAAGACGTACCCGAAGGAGGGACAGGGGGATCTCGCAAAACATGACCCAGTCTTCGAGTTCTTCGTCGTCCACTGAAGGTCCCAACATTTCCCGAGGGAACGAGAACGGGGGAAATGTAGTCTGGAGAAGCTTTGTTAACACCTCACGAGCGCAGCACGGAAGACACAACGTACGCAAAGAGCGCAGGAAGTGGACCCGTGCTGGAACGTAACTAAATCCGTGCATTGATTTCGATGCGCAGTTATACAATTTTCCGGATGGTTTCCTAAATGTCGACTCTGTAGGTCTTTTGAATGTTAGTTAAACTCCATAGGGGGGTATGAACGATCAAGCGGACGCACCGAGAGTGGGTACCAGATAAAGTAGGAACGAGTGGGAGATTTGGCGATTTAAGGTTTTGAGCTTTTTTTGTATCCTTGAGATGGCTATTGAGAATGTCAGCTGGACGCTGCGATGAATGACGAGTCGAACTTACGAGAGATACCCGTCGAGTACATGCGGGAACAGGGCGTATTTTTTTTTTCTTTTTTTTTCTTTTTTTTTAAATATGCGTTTCGAAGGTTTTCAACTTTGTTGTGCTTTTAGGAAGTACTGTGCAGAGCGTCACCTGTGACACTGTACACACGATGGAAGAGACATACTTAGAGATGATACCAATCGAATCGTTTTCGAGTCGTAGAATTCCCTTTTGAGACGGTTTCTCCTTTTTTGCGCGTTTTGAAACATATACTATTTTTTGGGGGGGAATTTATCAGTGATGAAAGGCTGTAACATGAAAAAAAACGGAGCAGGGAGTTAGCGTAGGACGAAGGAAACGACTGTCGGCGGTACCGGAGAAGCTGGATCTACGGTTTAGTACCAAGGATCGATGTCCATCGAGTCGAGCCCCGCCTTCAACTTTTTCATTGACTGTTTCGCCACCCTCCGACGTCTCTTCGCCTTTGAACTCGATCGCGTTATTTTGGCACACGACCAGACTGGAGGCGACGATGGTGATGAAGGCTGATGTGGCGATGGTTTGGAGACGTGTGCTTGTACACGAGATGAAGAATGAAGGATATTCTGTAAAAACTGGCGGCTGTGAGATGCGAGAGTGACCTTGAGGGTTTCGCTTGGTGCTCGGGATGCGGACGTCTTCTGCGTATTGCGGAAGGATTCGTGACATCTCTTGCTCAACCATACCTATGATGCTGGAATTGAGCGTCGGTAGCATGTCCAGGAAACGATATTCTTACCCGAAAGTTCCTATACTTGTTCATTTGATGAGTCGATGGAGTGCACATCTTGGGCTCCAACGACAAAAACAATTTCTGAGCGTACCGATCAGCGACAATCGTCAACAGACGAACTGTAATCAACTTACCCTCAGATTGTTGCATTTCCTCAATCTACGCAGTGGTGCTGTATTGATGCCAGAAACCTCCCCGTATGAGAAGTCGAAGTTCGACGATCCACAGGACAGATCAGAGCACGTAAAGTCGCGGTCTGCAATGGTCTGTAAATTCTGGATGAACAAGGTTAGCGAAGATGTGATCCTGCAGATTTGAAGCAACTTACCCTCAGGTCTTCATAATTTGGTACCCTGCGAAGCCCACGAAGTGCGCCGTGTAAGAACTGGTGACTGTCTTCTGCATCAACGCTCGTTGCGAAGGAAGTATCGACAGGCGACGTGCTGGTCTCGGAGCTGACCAAACCCACCATATGTGTCGTAGTGTGGTCGGAGTGTGTGTCACTGGAGAAGTAAGAGATGACCTCAGAGTCACCATCCAACCGGGATATATATGACCCAGATGTCGCCAGTTGTTTCTGTTCCGTATTCACCAGCCCAACGACGACCTCTGTGCTCCGATCTTCCTCCTCGATCGTATGTAGCTCCCCGAGAAAGAACGTCGGAGGCAACGTGCCAAGTTGAGAGTCTGGCGTCACGAAAAGCTGCCCAGTTGATGACGGGGATGAAGCTTCGGCTAGATTGCAAAAGGTGGTCAAGTCTTCGATATGCTCATCGACTTCGTTCTCGCCGCAAGCGATGGGGGAGGAGATCGCCTCAGAGTTCGTGTGCCGAGGAGGGGTGGAATCGTACGCGGTGACTACACGGGCATTAAGCATGGCATGCTGAAGGATGGGCGGAGAAGACAGGGAGGATGAATGGTCGTTCGTCGTTCGGTGTTCGACGCTAGGGATGGCAAAAGGGTCGATGCACGGAACAGCCGCAGAGGCGCGACCAGTTGACTTGAATAACTTGGTGATGTTGTTCTTCGCCAACCTGACCTTGGAGAGTATCTTCTTCTGCTTTTCCACACGGATATCCGCGCACACATCGAAGAGCGACGAGGATTGAACTGCCTTCTAATGTACGAGCGTCAAGTGCAAACGATTCGTTGCAATGGTTCTGCTTACCACATGTTCCAACGGCTTTGGCTTGGATAAGTTGTTGTCCACAACGGCAGTAGCGGTACCAAACTTGAAAATCTTCTTTACCGAGTCAAGGCTGACGTCTGCGAAAGGGAAACGCTCGCCGGCATGCACGTCTTGACCGATCTTGCTCTTGTCGAAGGTCTTGGCAGTCTGGGACTTGAAGGATTTGACGATGTTGATGGTCATGATGACAACGTATGACACTGAAGCAGCTTGTCGATAAGGGCTGGAATGCGAGTAATAATCGATATGCTGCAGAAAGGAAACGAGATGGAGTGTCTGTCTTTATAGTCTAGAGACGTTGGGTGTCAGCCGCGACCGGCGGATGAAACCCAGTCAAGGTCAGTCACTACGGACTGGTTGGAAACTTACCGGACATTGGCTCGTGAGGTCTGTTGAGAAATAGCCAGAGTGACCTCAAACTCAGACTAAGATCAGGTTGATCATTGCCAGTGAGCTAGTATGGAAGCGTTCGTGCAACGGGACCTGTTTATCATACTGTCCCCCATCTTGGTCCCGGCGGTCATTGTCCTAGCGTCAATTGCCTATGTGGTGCTCTCCAATAGGCAGAAGCTATCTGGTGAGTCTCTACGAAATCCCGTAATTTTGTACTCCGTTTGGAGGGAATGACGACGTGCCCAGAGTTGAATGATACCCAAGTTGCAGGATCCCTTTTGAACTCCCATTGATCCATCTAACTTATCTGATTTTCTCAGGACAACAAGAGTCGGCGGGAAAAGGTGCAGCAGCGGATTCGTCGACGATGGATTGCTCGACGTTCGACACGTCGAACCTTCGAGTGACGAAAATCCTCATCTACCCCATCAAGGTATCCCTCGATCGTCACGATCTTCCCTTGTCTGATTGACTCTGCCCTAGAG